>JAHNEJ010000422.1:0-196013 GCA_022559845.1 Amorphophallus konjac
CTGTGCACATCCCCGGATGCTGTGATATGAGAGACCACCTTGGGCTTGACATATCCACGCGGCGATGGTGGATACCAACTATCGCCGGATGCACCTCTTGATGCCCCCGCGGGGGTCTTAGCTTCAGAGGTCTTCTGAGAAGTCCCCGCATATAGGTTGGCGTCCGCCAAGTGACATTCAAATACCTCAAACTGGTGGAGGTCAGCAAATATTCTCTCCTCCTTCCCCTGGAGACTGTACTTGATACATTGGTGGAGCGTAGAGGGCACCACCATATTTTCATGTAGCCATGGGTGGCCGAGCAGTGCTTTGTACGAGGTGCGGGAGTCGATGACATGGAACTGCACCGTCGTAGTGAAATCCGCTAGGGTAAGGGTGAACTCTGCCACCCCCATCGACACTTCACATTTTTGATTGAAGCCGGCGATACACATATCCCCGACTTTCTCGAGATGCACGTTGAAGTCGTGCCTCTCATATATTCTATAGGGCAGGATGTTGACCGCTGCACCGGGGTCAACCAGAATCCTATTCAGCTCCCTTCCATTCAGGTGCCCCTTCATATACAGCGGCTTGTTGTGGCTGATGGTAGGTAGCAGCATGTCCTCTGGAGTGAAGGTCATGCTAGCTTCCGGCATTGCGTCAGCTAAGCAGGTCTCAAAATGAGCAGGCGTCTGCAGAGCAGTGATGATCACCTATCGAGTCTCTTCACTCAAAGAGAGGATCTCCCAGATCGTAAATCAAGCAAGGAGCTTCTTGAGTAGCTTCATTATTCGGCTCCCAGCTCGGACATTGGAGAGCTTCATCTCTTCAGCCCACCTGGGCTTGGGAGAGTCCCGAGTTGCGGCCCCTGACGGACCTGCTTCATCTGCCTCAGACTCGGCGCCTTTCTTGTTAGCCCCGGATCCTTGATGTTCTTCATTAGCTACTGCGGGGTAAGCTCCATCTATATTTGGAGCTTTGACAGATTATGTTGGTTGCGGGTGAACATTCTCGGGTGCAGGGTTAGCCTCCTAGCAAGGCTACTTCCCCTTAGACATCTTCATGAATTCAAGAAATGAAGGGACCGCCTTGCCCCCACTCTTGTTATATAGGCCTGGCGGAGGAGGGATCTGCACTCCCTTGATCTCCGGCGGAGGTGTTTTATAGGGCTACTCTCCCCTGAACATGATGTTGTGGTTGGCTGGCGGCTGGCGCCCCCATTTCTGGCCTGACCGGGTTGCATGTGTAGTAGTTGCGGCCTCAACCCTGCCTCCCCCAAAAAGGGGTGTGAAGCAAATTTCCTCTTCTTCCTCCTCTCCGGGCAGGTTGAAGAGTGCTGATATGGTATTGCAGGAGACAACCTGCACTTTATCGGCCTTAGCGGCCCTTGTCTTCTTCTTTTGTTTCTTCTTCTTCTTTGCTTCAGCAGGCGCCTGCCCCTAGAACAGATTGCCCTCCTTATCGGATGTTGCATCAGCTCCCTCCTTTTGCTCGAGTGAGAGCTGCTCCAGCTCTTGCCATGGGACATGGTCCCACACCAGCAAGGGCTTCAATTCGGGCTGCACATACTCATCTAGCCCTTCAATAAGGTTTTGCAGTCGGCGGATCCCAGGACTGGTTTCCTTGACCACCAGCAGCGGAGTTTGTCTCCTCCGATTGTGTGTAGGTATCCTGATAGTTGTAGGTGGAGTGATCCACACGAGTGCTGCCACCGGCGGAGCAGGTCGGGGTGTAACACCACGGATCTGTGCCCCTACTTTCGGGCGAGGCGTTTTCTTCCTTTTGTGCTTCATAGGGATCTGCTGCCATCCCTGTTGTTCCTTCGCAGGCTCCAAGAAATGAGTTTCATAAGTGCTCTGCGTACTTGCTTCAGAGATCTCCTCGGGCAGTGCCTGGTATAGGGAGATCATGTTGACTCCTTCTATGACGACCCGGGATCCGAGTACCGGAAAGGAACCGGCGCGTCTCGAATCTCGGCCCGCCAACCCACGAGCCCGAAGACTCGGAAGGGTAAAAAGGGGTGGTGTGGGAGTACAAGAGATGCTGAAACAACTGCAGAGATAGCACAATGATCTAAAATAAAATGCACATCATAATATAAATAAAATAAACTGCTATAAGGTCCACAGAGTCTCATGTCCAAATAAAAGTATAGTCAACAGAAAGGAAAGTACAACTACACGGGGCATCCCCCGGCGTACAACTACACGGGGCATCCCCCGACTCTGGCAGACTGGCGGCTAACCCTGGCTAGAAGAACCACGTTGGGACTCGGTCGCACCTCTCGAAGACCCCGCCTCACCTGAAAAGTAGGGGTGAGCCTCATTTCATTGGCCCAGTAGGGATCCCGTGACTCCCCACCTCACGCGAAAAATAAGGCAGGAAGCCAGAAAGTAGAAAAGTAACCCTACCTAACAGGAGTACGGTAGAACCAACAAGCTAAAGTAACTAGACGGAAAAACCATCTATTCTAACAGCACGCACTACTAAACCTCGGTCCAACGAAACCCGAGTCCACACCTGCCAGTGAACAGGAGCACTACCCACTAGAAGAACGACCGGAAGCATCCCCTGACGTCTTATGCCGCGTCACAAGTGTCTAGCTACAATGCCCCGGGCGTGAGACTCAGACACGCAACAAGTACCATAACAAGGACTAGCTAGGGTCACACTCGTCAGCACGTGTCCTAAGCCCCCAACGACGTGTGCACACACAGACCATCTGCTCTAGGTCGGGTCCTCTAGCTGGTTTTTCCCCCCACCGGACTCTGGTGGCAAAGGCAAGGGGCCCTACGGTGACCAGCCTAAAAATCGCCTCTCACTGGGTCTCGCTCTCCACCACTCCCAGGTGGGTCCGCACCCGCGTGCGCAGGAAGCTACGACTAGTGGACAGGTCACTGACAGTAACGATTAACTCACCGAAACCATCGCCAAAGAAACAGGACCGCACACACACGGTGCAGCACAGAGCCTGACGGTCCACCCTTGGGCCGTCACAGGCTATGACGCACCTACACTGGGGCGTCACAAGGCTCTAACGGTCCACCCCTGGAGCGTCACAAGCCAAAGCGAAAACCGGCCCTGACGCACCCACCTAGGGACGACCCGGGATCCGAGTACCGGAAAGGAACCGGCGCGTCTCGAATCTCGGCCCGCCAACCCACAAGCCCGAAGACTCGGAAGGGTAAAAAGGGGTGGTGTGGGAGTACAAGAGAAGCTGAAACGACCGCAGAGATAGCACAATGATCTAAAATAAAATGCACATCATAATATAAATAAAATAAACTACCACAAGGTCCACAGAGTCTCATGTCCAAATAAAAGTACAGTCAACAGAAAGGAAAGTACAACTACACGGGGCATCCCCCGACGTATAACTACACGAGGCATCCCCCGGCTCTGGCAGACTGACGGCTAACCCTGGCTAGAAGAACCACGCTGGAACTCGGTCGCACCTCTAGAAGACCCCGCCTCACCTGCAAAGTAGGGGTGAGCCTCATTTCATTGGCCCAGTAGGGATCCCGTGAATCCCCACCTCACGCGAAAAACAAGGCAGGAAGCCAGAAAGTAGAAAAGCAACCCTACCTAACAGGAGTACGGTAGAACCAACAAGCTAAAGTAACTAGATGGAAAAACCATCTATTCTAACAGCACGCACTACTAAACCTCGGTCCAACGAAACCCGAGTCCACACCTGCCAACGAATAGGAGCACTACCCACTATAAGAACGACCGGAAGCGTCCCCTGACGTCTTACGCTGCGTCACAAGTGTCTAGCTACAACGCCCCGGACGTGAGACTCAGACACGCAACAAGTACCACAACAAGGACTAGCTGGGGTCACGCTCGTCAGCGCGTGTCCTAAGCCCCCAACTACGTGTGCACACACAGACCATCTGCTCTAGGTCAGGTCCTCTAGCTGGTTTCCCCCCCCCCCCACCGGACTCTGGTGGCAAAGGCAAGGGGCCCTACGGTGACCAGCCTAAAAACCGCCTCTCACTGGGTCTCGCTCTCCACCACTCCCAGGTGGGTCCGCACCCGCGTGCGCAGGAAGCTATGACTAGTGGACAGGTCACTGACAGTAAGGACTAACTCACGAAAACCACCGCCAAAGAAATGGGACCGCACACACACGGTGTAGCACAGAGCCTGACTGTCCACCCTTGGGCCATCACAGGCTATGACGCACCTACACTGGGGTGTCACAAGGCTCTGACGGTCCACCCCTGGAGCGTCACAAGCCAAAGCGGAAACCGGCCCTGACGCACCCACCTAGGCGCGTCACAGGCTGTGACGCACCTACACTGGAGCATCACATGGCCCTGACTGTCCAGCCATGGAGCGTCACAAGCCAAGGCGAAAACAGGCTCTGACGCACCCACCTAGGGGCGTCACAGCACCTGACGGACCAACCCTGGTGCGTCAGGGGAGGTGGGTTCACCTGCTCTGACGCACCCACCCAGGGGCGTTACAAGATTGTGACGCGCCAAGCCAGGTGCGTCACAGGCCTTGACCCCCCCCCCCAACGGTCAAAACCAACGGTCGGCAGCCAACGGTCGAACGCAGCCTGACAGTCCAACCTAGGTGTGTCACAGCACTGTGGCGGTCTATCATGGGACCGTCACAGCCCACAGACCCCATTGGCTGCACACAGGGCTGTAACGCACCCATCCAGGCGCGTTACACTGTGTGACGGTCACTAGAATGACCGTCACACCCGCCCGACGGTGAATGGCAGGAAACGCCCAAAAAAATCTAACCACGCCCCCATGCCTCCATAGGAGAGGGGGAAATCAAAGGGGAAGACCCCAGGGGACCCCTAGCATGATTCTAGGCCATCAAAACGCCGAATCGCGGCTAGATCGGGTGAACTCTCCCCAAAGCATGATTTTGCCCTAAACTGCTCAAATACACCCCTCTCGGCTCCCATTCGGCCTACAAATCACGGGGGATGACGGGATGAGCATAGAAATTCGTCCCCCTACCTCAATGGAGCGAATGCTCCGACGAATCGTCACCGAAACCAAGGAAGAAGCTTTTAGAATGCCATGCGCCCCGCCTCCCGCCGCGAGAAGGTCACCGCCGGGACCGCCTCGTCGCCGCCACACCGTTGCCGGAGTGGAGGAGGCCGCGTCTCGGTCGCCCGGAGAAGAAGAATGGCGCGGTGGGGAGAGCGCTCTCCAATGGTTGGAAGAAGGAAGAAGAAAAAGAAGAAAAAGGTGAAAAAGAAAAGAAAAAGGTTTGGTATTTATAGAAAATCTGGAAAATTGGAAAAATCCCAAAAAATAGAAAAAATACACCTCCTCGATCCTCTCGACGCGCTGATCGCAACGGTACCACTCGCGGGTGGATGAACGGCCCGGTTCACCCGCTACAGGGTTCCGTAGGTGTTTCCGAGACACACACGCGGGAATCGGAAAAACACGTGGAAAGGCCGTAGAACACGTTCCGAGCCTCCGAATCGACCCGAATCGCACGGATCCCAACACGAAAGATGTCCAGAACATAATTCCAGACACAACGGAGCCAGATTCATCGAAAACACAGATCTGGGACCCAAGAAGAAGGATCTGAAAAAGGGTCCGGGACATCATAGCTTCCCTCCTCAGAGGGGCTTCATGTGATTGAGGCGGGTCCACTTTGTACTCTCCCAACTTGATTTCATTTTTCTTCACCATCCCTTCGATGATGTCCTTGAAAACATAGCAGTCTTCGATTGGATGCCCCAACATCTGGTGGTAGGGGCAGAATCTTGGGCTGTCTATTTTCTTTAGGTCCTCCGGCCTCTTTGGCTCTGGCAGGGTGACCATGCCATATTCCGTTACCCAGTCGAACAGAATCCAGGTCTTGTCCTTCAGAAATGAGTAGGCTTTCTTCATCTTGTCCCGCAACGAGGGACCTTCTTTGCCATCTGGGGCTTTTGCAGGCTGTGGGGTGACCGCCTTCTTGCCTCCATCTTTCTGTTGTTCGAACGCCTTGATGTCAAAAGCGTTCGCTTCTTTAGGCAACGGGCGTCGCTCCACTGCCTTGCCCTTCTGGGTTGTGCTGGCAGTTGATGTAGGGAGAGGTCTGGCCAGAAAGGCTTCCACCTCGGCCACGACATTGTTCAATCGGTCAAATGACCGTATTTCCATTCCGATCATCTTTCTAGAACCTCCCTCCTGAAGTTCTGTTTGCATATTTGTACAGCGTCCTCCTGATGCGGGGGCCTCTTTCACCTCATTCCGAGGTTCCTCCACCTCTTGATATAATCGAGAGCTGTCTCATCGGCCCTTTGCTTTGTTGAGTAGAGTTTGGCCACTGTGACCTTTCTCTCTGTAACATGGAATCTTTCCCTGAACTTCCTCTGCATATCCGACCAGTCGCTGATCGACCCGGCCGGGAGGCTGGAGTACCATTCAAATGCGAGCCCCGTCAGTGAGGACCCGAAAAGCTTTAGCAAGTATGACTCATCGGCGGCCAAATCACCCATGATAGTCATGTAATATGCAACATGTTTCTTCGGGGATCCCTTCCCGTTGAACTTGTCGAACTTGGGTGGCTTGTTGACCCCCGGGGGAAGCCGCTTGGCAGCATGGTGTTGCAGGTAAGGCACCCGATAGGCATCAAATGCGATGTAGTCGACTTCACTCCTCTCCGCGAGCTTTAGCTCGATCATTCTTTCCACCATCATCCAATTCATGACCGTGGGGTCAACTGGCTCCGGGTAGAAGTGAGCTGGCTGCAGGTATGGGGTGACCAGAGTGGTCACCGGTGGCAGACGCAGCAGTGGGGGTGTCTGGTCCACTTGAGGGAGCACCGGTGGCATCAGCGGCTGGGACTGTGGTGGCCGCTGATGAGTCGTCGTCATGCTCGGCTCTGACGACTGAGGCAAGGTGTAAAGTGGCGGAGGGTCGACATGACGAACCGCTCCCCGGGATGATTCACCCTGGACTTCGGGCGGCTTGGAAGCTGACGACTGTTCGGTCTTCTCCATTAGCTATTTCTTCAGCAAGTCTATCTCTTGCCGATATCTTTGAAGTAGCATCAGGACCGTTAGGTCCATAGTTGCAGCACTGGGAATGGCTTCTGTTGCTTCCCCGGACGTACCCTCGGGCAGGATGTTGAGGAGGACGTCATCTTCTTCTTCTGCCGTTATCACATTGGCGGTTAAGACAGGAGCCTCATCATCCCACTGGTGGTAGACCAGGGGTTGTTCTCCTTTAGTTGCCGCCAGGAGCTCCCTTGCTGCTTCTGTTCTGCGAGTATTCGGCCCCGGCCTTGCGGCCAATTGAGCCAACTCACGGGGGTCTTCGGGAAGCCCCCCATATCGGCTGAATATGGCAGCCATGTTGCAGGTGAAAACCTGCATCCTTCTTCTCTGTTGATGGACCCTTCTCTTAGCCTAATGCGGGAAGGTCAGCCTCTCAAACACAGAAGTCCTTCTTGTTTCTTCCCGCTTGGGGGCGGCTTCATCGACTTCGATCTCGAAGCCGTCATCATAGCCATTGTCGTCAACCGATGACCCCATCATCTTTTCTCTTTCATCTTCTTCAACTGCCATTGGTAGGCGGAAGTCTTCACTGGCTGCGGCTGCCTGCATTAACCGCTGTTGTCCAAGCGAGGGGTTGCCTAGCCCTCGGAAATAGTTCTAGACCAAATTGGTCATCTCTTCTCAACCCCATTCTTGATGCAGCACGGGGGACAATTGTCGACCTTCCGCAGGAGGGATATAAGCTAGCCGAGCTCTATCGGCAAGTTGCTGGAATCTTCGTCCCACAGCAGGGGCGTTGGCTTGGCGGGCGCAGGCCCGAAAACTTTCACGGCGCGGAGGGTCCGCAACCCCTTCTTCTTCTTTCGAGGCCAGGCCCCTTTCCTCCCTTCCTTCCGCTCTGTCGCGAGCAGGGTGGCGGCGGACAGGTGCAGCTTAATGGACATGTTGGACTCTTTTGGGGACCCACACCTGTTTAAATTTCTTTGGCCTGGGGGCCAACTTCTCTTGGCCGTAGTGACCGACTTCTTCTCTTTCCGCCCTCCTTCCAGTGAGGGCTTGGTAGGAGTTGTAGGTGGGGACGGCGGGGACTACCCGATCCGGGACTATTCGTGCGTCACGCCCGTCGAGGAAGACGCGTACGCCACCAACCATCATAGATTTGCCGGATTGAGACAGAGATCCAGTAACCACTGCAGTACTCCTCCGCATTTGCTTGCACTGACGTCCTCCGGAGTTCCTGTTGATAGCATCGGGGCGGACCCCACTGACAGCATGGTGCACCAGGCAGCTGGCGACCTGACTTTGACTTTTGAGTGAGTCATGGCAGCATCCAGCCTTTAGAGGCTCCATCTTCTCTGTAGCCCCATCGGTGGGCTCCGAGGAAGTTGGGGAAGCCAACAGCAACAGGGAAGTTGCCGAACACCGTGGACACCGCCAGGTACCCTCGCGCATGACCAACAACAATTGAAGGGCCAAAGCCGATGCCAGTCAGCCCAGTTGTCGTCATTGTTCGCCTGCAAAGACAAACAAACCAACGATCAGTAACCTTTGGGAGGGCCTCGAAGCCCAAGTATCTCGACAAAGAGATGAAAGGTGACACTGGTCCCACCGGGCGTACCAGACTGTTTCGATGGGATTTTTGTTGATTTTTATTTTATTTTTTATTAAGAATTATTAATTTTTTATTGGGTTTATTTGGTTTATTCACGCGTCGATCAACCAATTAATTAACTGGTAATTAACTGACTGATTGACTGCGCGGGCATGCCAGCCACATACGTGACGAGTTTATTATGCGCTCATTCTGACCCGTGTCGGGCGAGAGTGAGATTCGGTCGGGACCAGCAGTCCGCCATACCATAAAGGCTATGGCGTTAATTACATCCCCCACGAGGAGGGAAAACCTTTGATTAATTGTCGAGATAATGGGTTGTCGAGGCTGGAATAAAGGATGCAGAGGATGCGAATGATCATGCAAGATGTTATGATCTACCATGCACTATTTATTAGGGTGGACCCTCAGTACGTGGCGGAGGACCTGGGCCCAAAGACCACCATCACGCGTGGAAAAAGCTTCCCGTCGGACGTTGCCCGGCTTTCTGCTCATGTCATTTGATATACCGAAGGCCCGTGCACTCAAGCATACATCGATGCGGCATGAATGCTTAGACTAAAACATGATGATGAACCTATGAAACTAGCTAATTCAGGTTAGACAAACCAATTTATACAATTTAATGACTACAGGGTTTATTTAATTCTATCATTAGCACTAGAGATCACCTCGAAGGGGAGGAGAGGGTTGAAATGCCACGACTACATGATTCGGAACGAAACTGGCGCGGCATACGTAGGAAAAGAGTTTGAAACGGCATGGGAACCGTAGGTGAAGAGGGGGAGGTTAAAATGGCGCAGCAACCTTTGGGGCGCGCCGGAATAGGGCGCGCCATTTTAGGACGCACCGTATTAAGGCGCGCCAGATGCCGACGGCGCCGGTTTAGCCCAGTTTCACATAATTCAAGATTTTATTAGTTATTTTTTGGGTTTATTAAAAATGTTTTGAAGGATTTTGTAGCTTTATTGAGTCAATTGTTTATCGGATCGGCCCCGGGCCGTCCGGAAGTCAAGTCACAGGCTCGCGCGAGGTTCATACTCGAGCGCGGAGATTGTTCTGAATCGAGCTGATTCATTAAGTTGATACTTGTTGGGATCGGTGCGATGGATTCAGAGGGGGGTGAATGAATCTCCCCTTAAAAATTACTCCCAATTAAAAACTATAACAATCAAAGATGCGGAATTAACACTAATAAGTGCCTTGTATGACACATGTGCTCTTTTCGAACGAAATGGAAAGATCAGATAGACTTAACTTCTGATCTACTCTATATGCACTAGTGTGCAAATCCAATTCCAATCAAATATGTGGTGTGCGAATAAACCACTCACTAGATGAGAGAACACATCGAACCTAAGCATGCATCTAGCGAAACACAATAGACAATCAAACCACTGCACAGAAGATTTTTAAGGTGGTTCGGTCCTCCAGACCTACATCCACCCCACACTCAAACCAGAGTGTGGATTCTGCTGATACACAGCTTAAACCGCTGGGCCTCACAGCTTGCCTACAACCAGCTGAGCATCACAACTTGCTTCCGCTGGGTAATACAGCTTAGCCGACCAGAGGAATCCTCCTCTGCAACCGCTGGGGATTACAGCTTAACCCGTCCAGAGGAATCCTCCTCTGCAACACTGAGCAATATAGCTTAGCTCTGCTGATTAACATCTTGAAATAGAGTTTAAAAGAAAAATAGGAAATTGGAAATCACAGTGACAGAAAGATGTATAAGATAAAGCACAAAACAGCTCTCAAGGAGCAAGTTGGTCTAGATCTGATCCAAGAGCCAACAGATAACACATCTTCAAAGAAGTCTTCTCTCTTCTTTTTCACGAACTCTCTATGTCTCTTTTCACTCTCCTTTTTCTTCTTCTACTGATCTCTCTTTCTCTTTTTCTTCTTCTTTCTTTCTCTTCTTCTGGATCGTGCAGGCTCTCTCTCTCTCTCTCTCTGCTTCTGCTCTTTCAGATGGGCTCCCCTACTTCGATCACTCTGCTCATGATCTCCACACATTTCACTCGAAGGAGACGCTTCCTTTTTATAGCAGCAGTAGGTAGGTGGGCGTGTGTCTTCCACGAATTCCCACCCTAGCACCTTCAACACGTGGCAGCATTTCAGCTCACTGCATTACACGTGTCACGATCCTGAGCCATCTCCATTCTTGGATCACGTGCCCTTATTAAGCTCCTCGAGCAACAGTCCTGTCAGATTAGGCTTGACTATCAGAAAAAGAAAAAGATGCATCGGGTAGGTTTGAGATTTGAACTTAGCATGTATAGACTTGCTAGTGGGTAGTGCAGAATGCATTTAACAAAGTATGCACAATCTGTGGTTGTGGTGTGGACTTGGAGGTGGGGTGTAAATGTAGTGGTTGGGGAAGGAGAGATGGGAAGTGGTGGAGAATGGGTGATTGGGGTCTTGGATTGACCGGGTGGGGATGAAGGAGTTGAAGTGCTCCTTGGGCTTTTGTGATTTGAGTAGGAGGGAGAGGGTTGGAGAGTGTAGGTTTTCCTGAGCTCGACCTTCATCTCATCCCAAGTGCTAATGGGGACCTCCCTGCGGATCCTTCTTAAACCTTCCACAACTAACCAATGAGCTTTAGCTTGTTTGGAGAGGTGTGCCTTGGCTAGCCTCATTCTCCATCCTTCGTTCAAGGGGCAACTTTTAAAGAATTGGTCTAGGGAAATCTCTCAATCTAGGTAAAGGCTTGGGCTGTTGGATCCATCAAAGGCGGGGGTTTTGATTTTCAAGTGTTCTAACAATATGGTTTCTAGATTTCCCCAAAGGCCACTCTCATTCACTCTTGGTGCACGGCTATTTCCTTCAAGTCGATCGAGTCGAGACATGATATCTTCAAGCCGATTAAGGACATTAGGTAGGGCTTCTATGATAGAGGTGTTGCTACCCACTTTGTTGGCAATGGAGCTTCCATGAGGATTTGGGCTTCTTGGAAAAGTTGATGGGGATGGATATGACGGGTATGAAGTGGCCATTCTAGTGGACATGGGAGATGCAACCAATGACTCTAAATGCATAAACATGCCCTAGGACCAACTTGTGGAGAGACAAGTTGTGAACTTGCTCTGATACCACTTGATGTGACACCACCTTGGGGTGATAATCACATGATCAAATGACCCTTGGACCTAGCAAGCAACCAACGCACGAACCGGTGACTTTACTCGGGCGGGCTCACCCGCTAAGCGCACTCTCGTGCCCGTAGGCAAACCGGTGATAGTGGTGAGGGTCCGAGATGGGCCCTAGCTGCTCCGGGGGTTGGCTAGCTTTGGATTGGACCTCTCAAGGGTCCTAGGATGCCCACTCTCGTAGGCGGCCAGCACGCCGAGGGCGTGGGTGTTAATGGCTCTCTCGCAACTCACCCGCGGTAGTTACTCAATCATAAGCAAATTCGGGTTCGGGCGCTCCACTTACCACCGACGGCACTAAGATGCGATACTAATTTAGCAAGGGAATTTTAGCAGAGAGGAGTGTGCAGTGGCTTACCTGATCAGTGTGAAGACACCGATCCCGGCCGGAGACGAGGGCGAGCGAGGAAGTGTGGGCTTACCCGCACGCCGCGCCGAAGAAGCTTCGACCTGAAATTTTAAATTACATGCACTACACCCCATGCAAGGGGGAGATCTTGGGGATGGGAAACCAAAGAATACACCCAATTACTACCTCCACAAAGGGAGGGGCCTTCAGCCGGCCAAGCGGGGAGGGGAGACAGCGATGAAAACACAAGAGAAGAAGTCGATGCCGAATCTGCCCCCCCTCTGCGATTCTGGACAGTCGCCTGTTGTTCTTGACTTTGTGACCACTCCTGATTTTTTCTGAAAACAAGACTAGTGGGGATCTCTTCGTAACTGGATCGGGATGAAGCTTGAATTTTCTTGATTTCTTTGGACGCCGATTCTGGCCGGGGCAGACGGCTGAACAGGGTGGCAGGTCTATTGCGCAGACTGTAATAGGTTCTTAGTAGTAGGAAGACGAGGATGCTGCGACCGCTCCCGACCTCGGAATCAGGCACCGCTGAAGTCGTTGGTTCTGTTGACGAGTTGTCTTTGCAACGAAACTGACGGGGCTACCAGATATGGTCGGAGATGGCCGTTAGAGCTCAAACACTGAAGGTGGTCGATGCCGATAGAGTGGAAGCAGAACTGCATGCCCGGTGGGAGAAAATTGATAACTTCTGGATCCGGATGCCAAACTGAGCTATGCTTCTTGGAGATGAAAGAAGACTCCAAGTAAAAGATTTTTGATGAAGAACTCCTGCTCCGATTCTCAGGAGGATGGCCGCTGCAGATCTTCCACTCCGGCTCTGGTCTTCTGTCCGAATAGCTTTGCACAATCGAGGAAGAATGACTCCCCTGGGCGATCACGAACTCAGAACGGGATGGGACCACCGCCGTTGCAAAGAGGATTGGGAGACGCTTCCAACGATGGCTTATGATCCTTCAGAAACGTTTGGAGGAAACCACGGTCACCTCGGTAAGCTGCTACTCTTCTGCAGATCTGCAACTTGGAATTGTATGTTGAAGATGACGGGGGGGAATGGGGTATATGAGAGGGGAAATGGGGTGGATGGGTGGGGGGGTGACACCTGACTATGTGGGGGTCTGTTAAGGGGTGATTCAAGGTGTGGGAGGGGTAGAAAGGGGGCTGGGAGGTGGTCTACCAAGTGGAGGGAGGAGGAGCTACGAATTTGGGTTGGGAAGGAGAGATCTCTACTTTGGTTTGAATGGTGGGTTAATGGAGGGGTTAATGGGGGCCTAGGGAATGGGAAGGGTTGCCTTGGGGAGGGGAAGGGGTGTTTGGGAGAAGGGATTCTCCCTTGGGAAAATGAAAGGTTGTATGGGGAAGGGGAAAGGTTGCTTGGGAGGAGGGAGAGGTGCCTAGGAGAAGGGGATTCCACCTAGGGGTTGGAGGGGAATTAAATGGGAGGTATGGGGAAGGGGGAGGGGTCTTAATGAGAGGTGAATATGGAGGAGAGAGAGTGAATTTTGAAATTGGGGGGGGGGAGGAGAGAGAATGGGGTTCGCCCCCTTTAGAGAGAGAGAGAGAAATAGAGAGAGAGCTAGAGAGAGAAGGAGGCACAATTCTTGTGGATAATTTTCACTCAATAATTCATTAGCTTCCAAATGAGGGATTGGGGTGCTATTTATAGGAATCCCACATTTTCACATAAGTCCCTGACTTTTAACACACTAACAAATAATTGAAGGAAGGGGGGCGCCCATGGGCCTAGCCCAAAGAAATAGGCCCAATAGTAAACTCATTAGCCTAATGAGACTCAAACTTAGGGAAATGACTCAATAACCTAGGTACAAGACTCAAATAAAAAGAAAATTACATGATTATGACTCAAAGAAAATATGAAAATTACATGACTCGACTCAGAGAAATATGACGGACACAATGGAGCTATGCTAGCAAGCAATCGAAGTTGTAAAAAAAATATGAAGGGCGAGAGATGCCCCCATCACTTGACTATCAGAAAAAGAAAAAGATGCATCGGGTAGGTTTGAGATTTGAACTTAGCATGTATAGACTTGCTAGTGGGTAGTGCAGAATGCATTTAACAAAGTATACACAATGAAGATGAATGCATAGGCATGTCATAAAGGAGTGCATGGACTTAGTGTGCATGCGACACCAATGTTCAGACTTGCTGGAGTGATGATGCATGAACTTAACCACTCGTACCAGCAATGGAATGTATAGACTTTGAATGCCTGGTAAAGAGTGTATAGACTTTGTTTTGAAAGATTGCACAAATGCCACTGAAGAATATACAGACGTTGAACGTGTGAAATGCAGTTTGCATCTATCAAAGTATGCACAATGAAGATGAATGCTCAGGCATGCTGTCAAAGAATGTACAGACTTTGCGTGCATGCACCAAGACGATGTACAGACTTTGCGTGCCTGAAACAAGACAATGTACAGACTTGCCACCTAGCATTTGAGAATCAATGCATCATGTAAAGACTTGCTTAAATGACGCATGGACATAAAAGCAAAGACTGTGCAGACATTGTATATGCATGAAACAACCGAATGCACTGACTATGCCTATGCATTAAGCAAACAAATGCAGTGACTATGTATATGTGTAAAGGACAATGATGCAAAAGGATGCACTGACTATGTTCACGAATATATAGACTCGCTAAGTTACCATGTGCAGACTTAGTGTATATGCGAGACAAATCAATGCATAGACTATGTATATGCATGAAGACCACTGGCTATACTGACTAGTAGAGTGACACACCAGAGGTTGTACAGACTAGCCACCAAGTAATGTACAGACTTGAGTTGATGCAGTCTAGGCAAAACTCTGTACAGACTTTATCCCTTGAACATGCATGACTCTAGGCATTCACAAACTTATAGCCACCATAAAACACAGTTATGAAATGCACAGGCCTAGACGGTTAACCCTGCACTGATGTTGTATGCATAATGAACACGCATCGACATTGAGTTGAATCGACTGATGAATGCACTGATGCAGTGTATGCATATGGCAGATAATGCACTGATGCAATGTATGCATATGGCAGATAATGCACTGATGCAATGTGCAGAAGAACCAACAAGTGCAGACACATTGTGATAAATCATTCAAACTCATAGTGCTTGCTGACATCAAAACCACAGGGGCACAACAATCTCCCCCTTTTTGATGATGGCAACACTATGAGTCACACAGACTCAAACTATTCTCCCCCTTTGACTTCATCAAAAAGAGAAAAGTTTGAGAGAGAAATAAAAGTGTGCATGATATGATTGAATAAAACCTCCCCGAGACAGTAGCAAAGAGAAAGGGACATGAAGGATGCTGAGAAGATCTCCCCCTTTAATATTCAGCATGATTCATAGACAAGGAAACTCCCCCTGAATAGATGCTTCTTTGTAGCTTCAGAGGAGATGGATTCTCTCCTTAAGAATAATGAATGCAATTCATGGAGAACCTGATGCTTACATGATGCAAACAAGACAATAACCAATCAATCTATCCTCCTCCTTTGCAAGACGAACAAACCTCCCCCTTTAAAAGGCAATAAGACTTTAAGAATCCAATGCTCCCTGATCTGAATGAAGCAAGGCTTTCAAGGGTGTAAGGAGAGGGATATGTCAAGAAGACATTCAGGAAGGATGACATGGCAGCATTCAGAATACATGATGTAAGGAAATAGAAGATTTTCAATAAGATACTTATATCATAAATCTAAATAAACGGATGGTTCAGACTCTTCCATTATAGGGGCTTATGAATTTTTATTTGAACATCATGGTTTAAATATGATGTATACATAGTTTGACAATAAAAGTCTGTACTCATATCTGAACATCAATGTTTAATAAAAGTGAACCAAGCCCTCATATTTATATCTTGATTAACCTTTCTTCATCTTACTCAGTCAATTTCAATGACTTCTTCAGAAATTACAATCATTAGTATTGAGGTTAAACAATCATGAAGGAATTCAAATTTGATTCCTGGGGATCAGCCATACTTCTTCAAATAATCTTAGATTTTTTTCTTTTTGCACGCGTTTTCCAGCAAGTTTACCAGTTGCAATTAAGTTCAGTGCGCACCTTGTAACTAGAGGATACACATTGTTTGGACGCCAGTATCCCTAAGCACTTAGTATAACTGACTGTCATGCTTCAGAGATAGCATTGTCACCTCATGACATACTTCACCTTATTTCATTGATAAGTGAGGTATATTTCTCAGTATTCAAGCCATTGCTCTGCCTGCATTTTCCATGAATTTTATTTAGCAGAGTTAATTATGGCACTTCATGACACAGTCCTCTAGACTTCATGGTCAATGGACATGATTTCTCAGTGACCACAATCATTGCTCTGACAGAATTTATCCTTAGGAGCATTTCAGATTCATCAGATGTTTAAAAACAATACTGATTTCATATAATTCAACCAAATAAAGCCATGATATTAACATTTTCAGATTTCGGAGGATTTTACAAGATTCAACATGAAATAGTTTGTTAAAGTTTATTAAAAATGACCCATATATTTTTAAGATATTCATATCCAAGCTCAATGAATACATTAGACTTAAACCAATCTGATCTTTTAGCCATTCATAAATCTTTATAATGGAAGATTCTTTAATGAATTGATTTTCAGATTTATGATCAAGGTATACGAATTGAACTCTTCTCAATTCTCTGAAATTTTCAATGAGATTCAACAGCATACAAGTTGTTAACTGTACAAGAGTTTCAAGCATATAACAAAGATGAGCACAATAGTGAAGGTGTCAACATTTGACAAAGTATTTCCAAGATGATGTCGACTCACTGTGTCGACACTTCCAATCAGGACAATTAATAGGTGCAGCAAAGAATGTATCATAGAGAATCATAGATATCCAGAGGTCCATCAGACAGATTTGCTCAAGAGAGACCATCTCACAAGATTCAAAATCAAATCAGAGTTAAGTTCAGATACGTGAAATGGATGATCTCAACATAAGGATGGGAGCTTTAGTTGACTGACTAAAATACCAAGAAACTAGATGAATAGCCAGCAGAACACAATCTTGATATATACTCCCCCTTAATGAACGTAATCTTTTTGGTAATTTCAATGTAATGAAATGCAATGCAATTAACTATATGTATGCAAAGACATGCAAAGACTCAACAAACTCCCCTTGAATGCATGCAATATATATATATGAAGATTCTAAAAGACACTGTGTGCAATGACATCCTACAGGGGATTAAACAGATTTTTCACAAGAAGATTCAGACTATCTCTTAAGTGCAATACAACATGCAGTCCTATCAGATTTTCAGTGAATGTGAAATGCAGATTCAAGTATTAGATCAAAAGCATAACGTTCACAATTTTCAGACTCAGACGGAAACTGATGTTTTTAGCAATTCTATATAGATGAACATTTATTTTAACAAGATATGCAATGTATCTAAGAGTAGGAAGTGCAGAGAATTTACCTGAAAAGTTCAGAAATAGGTTTTCTTTTGAGTGCCTTGGTTTATTTCCCCAACTCATTTTCCAATCCAAGGCACACCTGCGAAACAAAGTTTATTTTGCATAAACAGATACCCAATAGATCTTGGGTCCTGAATTAACAGTGACATTCCGAGCAGGTTTTCTCAACAATTTTTGTGCATGAAGGTCATCAAATCTCATCAAGTAGCAATTATTCATTGAATGGCCTATTTGACCACAGTAATGGCATGATGCAGCAGATTTCAAATTCTTTTTATGCAAATTACTGTTGTCATGAAATTTATTAACAGAGAGAAATTTTGGTTTACTAAAATCAGCCAGCCAACAATCAGCAGCTCTATGGCCTGGCTTCCCACAGTTATAGCATGAAAATTTCACATATCGTTTTGCAGGGAATTTGACAAGATAGGGATTAACATAATTCTTCTGAACATGCCAACAGTCATTAACTGTATGGCCATTCTTCCCACACTCGAAGCATCGGATATGCTTACCTTTAAAACCATTTTTACCCCTAGTAGATCCAAACCAGCACTCAATGGCTTTGTGACCATGTTTGTTACAGTTAAAACAAATAATGTGCTAGTCTGAAGCAAACATGTTTCTTCTGGGGCCATGATGATTAGCAGAAGACCTAACATGCATTTTATCATCTTGTTTCATGATGAAACATGCATTCATGAGATGACCATGCCTACCACAGTAATGACAAGATATACCAGACTTCCTAGTAGCATGATTTCTACCAAATGAATTTCTAGATTGCAATGTTTCACTTGCATGCCCATCTACTATCAATAATCTGCAATCATCCATTACATGGCCTACCTTGCCACAGTAATGGCATGAGACACTCTTATCAGATGCATACGAATAAGTAAATGAGTTATGAGCAGTATGCATTGACCCATCAGATGCAGCAGAGCTAGCAATTTCCAAAACACAAGTAGGGACACTTTTGACCTTATTTTTCTTACCATTCTTATTCAATTATTTACCCTTGTTCACAACTCTTATTTGTTTTTCATTTTTCTGGGCCTTGAATTGGAATACGGATGATGTAGATGTTTTAAGAGGCCCAGAGCAGCTTGCAATGTCAGAGCTGCGAACAAAGGTAGTGTACAGCTTTTTCTTAACAGATTTTTCAATTTGAGGGTTGCATCCTTTCTCTCCACTTGATTCAGTGGCGTTATCACACAAAGGAACATTCATTTTCTCTTTTCCCTTGACAGATTTAGGCATGGAACGAACAAGTTCATTTACTTCAGGTTGCAAAGAGGAGATTTTGAGTTCAGAATTTATCAAATCTTCTTTACATACAAGAATCTGTCTCTGCATAACATCATTTAGATTTTTGACCATTTCTAATTCTTGTTTCAATTTTTGTTCCTTCTCAGACTGAGTTTCTTTATTTACAGCTTTCCCTTTCTCACGGGTTAACCATCCTTCAGATGCTACAGTGTTTAAGACCATGAGTTTCTTATTTTGTTCTTTCAGTTCGTCCATTACAGAATTAATCTCGATCAATTCTTGCATGCTTTTTAGATGCTCATCTTTCTTCTTATTCAGCTGATTCTCAAGTTCTGATATCTTGTTCAACCAAGTTTGATTTTCAAATTTTAAAGAACCATTTTGTTCTTAAAGATTTTTAACATCCATTAAGCAAGTATCATAAGACTGTTTCAATGTAGAACAAACATCATAAATGATTTCAGATTTGGATTGTTCAATCTTTTTCATTAGCCTTTTATTCTCAGATTTCATTTTCTTACATCTATCAGTAAGTTCTTCATTTATATTCCATAAATCATCAATTGAAATCTCTTCTGATCCAGAGCTCACCTTGGATGACGTTTCCTCCTGTTGATCAGAGTTGTGATCACACCGGTTGGTCATCAAGCATTGATTCTCTTCTTGTTCCCCATTTGTAGCCGTGATTCTATCAAGAATTTCTTTTTCAGAAGCGCACCTGGGAACAAAAGGAAATCTGTCAGTATTAACTGCAGCTTTCAAAATATTAAGAACTGTGACATTATCACGGTTCTTTAATCTGTCCTCTCTAGACCACTTGGTCTCATCGTGAGGTAATTGGTGTGGGCCTTTAGATATAAGACTCCATAATTTGGGATCAATGGAGTTTACGTAAACACATAGGCCTCCTAGCCAACTACTGAAGTTAGAACCATCATAAATCAGAGGACGAGCCATTAAGACAGATGGCAAACAGATTCAACGCACAAAATAATCGACAAGAAATGCACCAAAAGCGAGATAGCACCGACGACAGCAAGATCCTCTGCAGATCGTTGGATCTGGAAAGTCAGAGACCCGCTCTGATACCAATTGTTGGGATCGGTGTGATGGATTCAGAGGGGGGTGAATGAATCTCCCCTTAAAAATTACTCCCAATTAAAAACTATAACAATCAGAGATGCGGAATTAACACTAATAAGTGCCTTGTATGACACAGGTGCTCTTTTCGAACGAAATGGAAAGGTCAGATAGACTTAACTTCTGATCTACTCTATATGCTCTAGTGTGCAAACCCAATTCCAATCAAATATGTGGTGTGCGAATAAACCACTCACTAGATGAGAGAACACATCGAACCTAAGCATGCATCTAGCGAAACACAATAGACAATCAAACCACTGCACAGAAGATTTTTAAGGTGGTTCGGTCCTCCAGACCTACGTCCACCCCACACTCAAACCAGAGTGTGGATTCCGCTGATACACAGCTTAAACCGCTAGGCCTCACAGCTTGCCTACAACCAGCTGAGCATCACTGTAGACACGCCATTCCTGACGTCTCCTGAGAAAGTCTCATATTACTATACGACGCCCCGCGGCGGATTTTACATTTTGAATCACTTGAGTGCTTCCTTTTCTTGGGTCTTCTTCTGCCTTTTTCGGCATCCGGAATCGTCTCGTCGCAGCATTCGGACGTCATCAACACCAGTCAGACGCATCGGAAGGTTCCGAAACCAGGACGGGTGCCTGTCGAGGAGCTGTCGACGCCTTTTCAGCGGACCCGGGGGGGTCTTAATGGAGGCGTCCAGGCCCTTGGATGCCTCCATCATTTTGATTTATTTTTAAAGACAAAAAATACATAAAAAATATATATATTTATGGAGGCGTCCAGGCCCCTGGATGCCTCCATAAAAACAAAAAAATATATATAATGCCAGTTGGCATTAAAAACAAAACAAAAAATAATATTATAATTTCTTGGAGGCGTCCAGGACCCTGGACGCCTCCATCAACTCACACACGGGACCCTGCCCACCGATCGACGGTTTATCGTGTGTGAAAGAATCCAAATTATGGAGACGTCCAGTCGGCTGGACGCGCCCATTTCCAAATCACGGGTCGCCGCTCCAAAGCCACGCGTTGTGTTAAACCGCGTGCGACTTTCGGCGGAGTTCGGTGGGACTTATGGAGGCGTCCGGGACCCTGGACGCCTCCATTAAAATATTCGGAAAAAATAAATAAAAATAGAATAAAATATTACTTCGGCCCTGATGGAGGTGTCCAGGGTCCTGGACGCCTCCACCCTCTGGAGCCCTATAAATAGAGGGGGCCCCCCCCTCAGTTCTGAGGGAGCTTCTAAGAGATCCGATAGGCTGCTGGAGCCCAGAGGCTACCGGAGTCATTTCTAACCCGTGGGGTCTTTTGTAGGTGGAGGTTCTGCCGGCTTCTCGGGTGCCCACGCTCGCGAGAGGAAGGTCGTCTTCATCCACCGCGCTTCCACGTCGTCCCTACGCTGCCGGAGCTCCGCCGGATTTCACCATCGGCACATCCAATAAGCCAATCCTTTCCTTTTCTTCGTAGTTCTTTTACATTTGTCATCTCGCATCCTCTATCCCCCTTCATAAGGGCACCTCTTCTTATATACTTCTTGCATCCATCATCTCATTTTTCTCCTACTCGAGTCCGAGAGGGGTTTAAAAGATAACACCAACCAGGTGTGTGTCTTGCCACCATTTCGTTATTTTTATCGCAAGGATTTGAATACTACACCTTCATCTTTCTAATCCACTCGTTACTTGTTTGTCGTTATTTTGCAAGGGTACCCAAGGAAAGCCCTCTCCGTCGGCCGGCCGAAGGGGGAGGAAGAAGTAACCCGCCATCTCCCGCTCTTGAGGTAGGCGCGATCACTTTCTTTATTTTGGGGTCTTTTGGCCCCTGGCGATCACATCTTGTTCTCGAGGTCGCGACGAGTCACTTCCTCAATGGCCGTTTAAATTCCCGTTCTTATATTCTCTTTATATTCTGTTATATTCTTATCTGCTCATATTCTCGAGGCCGCGGCTAGTCACTTCCCCAATGGCCGTTTAAATTCCCGTTCTTATATTCTCTTTATATTCTGTTATATCCTTATCTGCTCATATTCTCGAAGCCGCGGCGAGTCACTTCCCCAATGGCCGTTTAAATTTCCGTTCTTATATTCTCTTTATATTTTGTTATATTCTTATCTATTCATATTCTCGAGGCCGCGGCGAGTCACTTCCCCAATGGCCGTTTAAATTCCCGCTCTTTATATTCTCCTTATATTTTGTTATATTCTTATCTGCTCATATTCTCGAGGCCGCGGCGAGTCACTTCCCCAATGGCCGTTTCAATCCTTGCTATTTAATTTCTGCACCATTCCCGTCCCCCCGAGGTCACGGCGAGTCACTTCCCGCTATGGCCGTTTAACCCCCATATCTTGCTATATTACATTTGTCCCGCTCGCCCCGCCGGAGCAATCTCCCGTGGTGGCCCCTTCTCTTTTCTCTTATTTCTGTGTTGCAGCAAACAAAGAGGAGCCCGCGCGCTCCGCGTCTTCTTCGCTCCCCGAACCGCGTGACATCGCTCACAGATTGGCGATCACGGTGGGACCTTCTACTGCTTCCTTTTGGCTACCCTTGCAAGTTCGGCACCGTCCGTGCCTCTCCACCTTGGCGCCCTCGCGCGCCCCTGTTGTGCTCACGGCAGCACTGTCAGTTGTGATCGGTTGGGTGTTTATTATATGTTTGTTATTTCTGTTGTTTTCTTACTCTATATCTCTGTCAGCATTCCATTGCATATATCCATCCCTCTTTTATATCCTTTTTCATTTTTTTAAGGATCACCCTTTCCCGGTGAAGGAAGGACTCTCCGTTTGAGAATTCCTCTCAACGGACTAGAATCTCCTCCACTGGGACCTCCGTAAGTCCCCGACATCGAAGAATCTCCTCTTCGTTCACTGGGCTGGTTGTACCATTGAAGTTCCCCGGAGTTAGTCATCCCATTCGTGGTGAGACGAGAGACCCTAGCTGACACGGCGGTGAAACAAAAATAAACTAGGGTCCCTATTTTGTGTGAACTTCGGATCTCGCTAAAAACACAAAAAAATCATCAAAATCAAAACACAAAAAAGGCGTAAAGGCATCCACTTGTTTGCTAATCTCTGCTACCTACTTGCTAGTGTATATTTTTCCGTTCTGGGAAAACTGTGAGCATGGCTCACGAGTCTTTTGAGGAGAACCACCCTAGTCGTGGTTTGTCAGCCGACCCGCGAGTCTATGCTATGGACTCGGGTCCTTCTCATGAGCCCTCGCATGAGGTGCAGGTTATTGCCGGAGAAACGTCCCCACCACAGGATATCTCTTCCTTACTGGGCGTCCTCGCCAACACGGAGCTTACCTCTGAACAGCTCCGGTCCTTCCAGGCCATTCTGAAGGGGAAATCTATTTCCCCCACGCCCCAGGAATCAACTCCGGCCATCGCACCTCTCCAAGAGTCTGTGCAGGCCATTCCATCTCCTTCATTGGCGCAAGCCATTCAGTCTCCCTCGCTTCAAGGACAAGCGAGCCAACAACCACCCTCATTCCAGTTCCCGTCACAATCTCAAACTCTCGTTGTTCCCTACATATCGCTTCAGCCGGGGCCGACTGTCGGCGGTCCGGCAGCTCCCTCTCATTCGGGGTTCCCCCCTCAAGTCTCCGGGAGACAGTTTCTCCCCCAGTGGCAAGTGCCACCTTCACCTCCAGAGGAGCTCGCCCAATCGCTCCTCAATAGGTTCAATCGCATGGACGAGCAGTTTCAAAATCTAAGAAGAATAGTGGACGTGAAAGCCACCCCGGAGGTTGCTTTGCCAATCCTTCCCGTCATTCATCTTCCTCCCTCCGAAATGTCCACGTACCGCAGATACAATGGTACTGACAACCCCTTCATTCACCTCAAGGATTTCATGTATGAATCCTCCTATTGGCAAAACGATCAGAGGTCCCTGGCATACCTCTTTCGGAGATCATTGGATGGTCCCGTGCTAGAGTGGTTCTATTCTTTGGAGCCCCGCGAGGCCGAGAATTTTGAAATAGTCCAGAGAAGGTTCTTGCAGAAATATAGGGATAGGGTCAGTCCCTCACTCTCCATTACCGACCTAGTGGCCGAAAAGATGAAGCCCGATGAGGATTTTGTCCGCTATGCTGATAGATGGAGGTCTCTGGCGGAAAGAATAAGGGATACCCTCTCCGAGCCCGAACAAGTGAAGATGATTGTGTCTAATGCAACCCCACAGTTCAGACACGTCCTGGCCGTGAATAAACTTACTACAATGGAGGAACTCTATGAAAGGGCCCGGTACATCCAAACCCAGTTAAAAGACTCCCCCATTATGAACATGTTTGAGTCACCGAAGTCCAAAGTGGTCAGAAAGACAGGCGCTGGTGTCCCGGGCGGAGCCACAGAAGGGGTCGTGACAAATGAGCAAGTGGGTGCGGTCAACAATGCCAACTATGCAGTCAACCCAAGGCCTCCACAAATGCCCCGACTTCCCCTCCAACCAGGTCCTTTCCCTCTTCGTCCTCTACCCCAAAATAATCCACCCCACGATAATATGCCTCCATTACATCAACCCCAGCAACAACAACCACAACCTCAGCAACAACAACCACCGCTTCAGTACAACCAAGTTCCACCCCCAGGGAACTATGGTCCTCAATAGCAACAAAGGAGGCCGGTCGGTCCCAAGAGAGCCTACTATCCACCATTGCCAGAAACCTTAGCAGACATTTTTAATGCCCTCATGGCATCAAACCAACTCGGCCTACCCAGAGAAAGGCCCGTGTGGCCCCCGAATGTTGATACCTCCAAATACTGCGTCTACCACAGGCAGCCAGGACACACAGTAGATTACTGCTTCCATTTCAAAGATTACATCCACGATATGAATGATGAACATCAAATAGATTGGGATGAAATGAGACGATACGTCGCCACTCTCAAGGCTAGGAGACCTCCTCATAGGCCACAGCAGCAGTTACAACAGCAGCAGTAGCAGCAACTACAACAACAACAACAGCCTCAGCAGGCCCCACAACAACAGCCCAACATGGGCATAATCCAGAATCCATTACCGGAGCACCAACAGCCCAATCATCAGGTTAACCCCATCTCCTCCTTCCCGGAAGTCGGGAGAGAGCAGGTGTGGCACCTGGAAAGTACCTCTATTCTTTCTTCCTCCAACCCTATCGTCATGCAACCCCCTCACCTTGCCCGGGTAGCACCTCTCTCTCATCAACCCGCATCAGTATCACCTTCACCATTTCCACTACCATTACGCCCTCTCATCCGCACCCCGATCTCCTATCAACCGACACTCTCCACTACGCCTTCACACCCTCTCATCTTCTCTCACTCCCCCACTTTACCATCCACCTCTACCACATTTACCCCTACGCCTTCTAAACCCCTTATCATCCGTCAACCATACATAACCCCGTCTTTCTCCACCATATCACCACTAATGCCTTCAAAACCACTCATTACCCATCACCCACCTCAAAATCATTGCCCGCTTCAAGCCCTACCCACTTCTACTTCATCTCCACCTCCACCTTCAAGACCCTTTATCCTCCATAATCCGTGTGATATCCCCTCTACCTCCACCATGCCTCCACCTAACAAACCCCTCATCAGAATCCCTGCTCCCGTCATCACCCCTGCTTCATCAACCATTCCTCCACCACTACCCCTCAAATCCCTGTTAAAACCCACTGCTACCCCCACAGAGGTACAAAAGCCGCAGGCAATGGTGCTCCGGAGTGAAAGGATTTTCCACAGGGTTTTCCCCCACAACAGTCAGAATCTTGAGCAATCTCAGCCAGAGAAGGATGATGGAGAACAACCAGAAAGGGCTATCCCTGGAACACAGTATGATCTATTGAAACACTTGGACAAGACGCCTGCTCGGATCTCCATCCTGGAGCTACTTCAAAGATCCACATCCCACCAGGCGGCCTTGATGGAATATCTTCAAAAAGTCATGGTTAATGAAGACCTCCCCGTGGAGAAGATTTCGACCGTCCTGACCCCAACAGACACACAACCGGCCATCATGTTCCACAACTACGAGCTCGCTCCCAAGGAAACTCAGAAATATGCATTGTGCATTTCAATAAAAATTAATGGGGTATCCATAAACCCGTGTCTTGTGGACACGGGTGCGTCCATAAATGTGATCTCCATGGACACCCTTCAGTTGTGTGGGGTCAACGAGGAACAAATAAGGCCTTCCTCGATCACGGTCACGGCTTATGACAATAGCAAAAGGCCACCGCAGGGGATGATTATTCTGAAGGCAGAACTAGGCCCCATGTCAATTCTCACGGAATTCCATGTCCTCGACATGGACCCCACATTCAAGGATATATTGGGTCGCCCTTACATCGAAGCCATGGATGCTGTGCCTTCCACCAACCATCAGTGCCTGAAGTTTCCTTACAATGGGAGGATTATTAAAGTGGTCAGTACACCTGTCCTTCACACAGTGGATGCTATCAACACCTCTCTGCCCTCTGTGTGGCCATCTCATCGGCCCATATTGTCATTGCTGGACGTGCATGATCTATCTCACGTTCCACTAGCACCAAAGGAGCCGGTCAGGGCAACCGCAACATCATATCGCCCTTTTCACTCCAAAGGTTGGGAGATTATGAGGAACATCGGCTACCAACAGGGTAAAGGTCTGGGCGCACAGTTACAGGGTAGGCTCAAACCGCCAAAAGAAATTAGGCCGAACCGCAGGTTTGGCCTAGGCTTCAAAGGACCGTTCAAGGCGGATTGGAAGCCCCTCACATGGACTCTAGCAAACCACTTCAACAGAGGGCCCGTTGTTCAGATGGGAGATTACCCACGAGAAGCATATGGGGGATCACATGCTATATATTTTGCTGAAAAATGTCCGAGGATCACCAAAAGAGGCAAGATCAAAGATCCGTAATGCGAGTGGGACAAATGGTTCGACATACGGGACATTTCCGTTGCACTGGAAAGGATGTTCTCGTCTCCGCAGCTTGAAGGACCACCATTGATCTCCGAAATACTAGAGAATATTACCACTCTTGCCAAGGTTCCAAACTATCCTCGTCCTCGCCAGAAGGACCCTGTCATCGACGGATCTTTATCCGTCCTCAACATTGCCGTCGACGGCTCATTAGCCGCCATCTTCTCCATCCACTCGTCTCAGCCTTTACTGATATCTTCTTCCTAGGCCAGACAATTGTCTGATGATCTTCCCAGATCCCCTTCTCTGCTTACATACCTACGCAGGCTTCTCAACCCGCGCTAGGTCTTCAACCATGATCTGCTCTATGAGCCTCACAATCCTCTAGCTATAACCACTTTTCTCTCTCCTCCAATCTCTTTTCACTGCTTTGTCATTAAAAATGAAAACAAAAACAAAACGTCAATTTTCAAACTCCCCAATAATACATCTTCGTTGAGGAAACCTCCTACATCTCCCACGGGTGCGTACCGCCCTGCGGACCACCCGTCCAAGGTCTGATGAGCGACCTTTTCTACCCCTCCTCTGAGGGGTCTTCTCCTGTACATTCTACACCATCCTCTTCATCTTCCTCTTCTTCTGTAAATATTGTCAGTCAATCTAGGAATGATAGGCCAAGGGTAGTACCTAGGAAGAAATCCAAGGGTAGGCAGATCCCTCGTCGATTCCTTCTGGATTTAGCCGCCAGGTGTCAGGCCCTTCTTGCCATCCCCCAGTTGTTAGAAAATCCCATCCAGCTACCGGAAATAGAATGTGAGGGTGGCTGTACATTTGATGAAGGGTATGGAGTCTACGAGATCACGGATGAAGAATGCCCCACTGACGATGAGGGTGAAGAATATGAGGATGCGACAGGCGCATATGCTAGTGGAATGAGGAGATTCGACGAGCCGTCAATCGCCGTAGAAGAATCCACCAAAGAAGTCAACTTGGGAACTGAGGAAGACCCTAGGATCATCCTCATAAGTGACAACCTACCACCCTCTGAAGAAGAGGCATTAATTGAGGTTCTCAAGGAATATAAGGACACATTTGCATGGAGCTACGAGGATATGCCGGGTCTGGATCCAACCCTGGTCGAACACCGTTTAACCTTAAAACCAGGGTCCGTCTCGATAAAACAAAGGTTAAGGCGTTTCCACCCTCAAATGGCTTTGAAAATGAAAGAAGAGGTCGATAAGCTCCACAAAGTCAGGTTCATTAGAGTCGTCCTTTATCCTCAATGGGTGGCGAACATTGTCCCGGTCATGAAGAAAGATGGGAAAGTTAGGATTTTCATTGACTTCCGGGACCTTAACCGCGCGTATCCAAAAGATGATTTTCCCTTACCTCACATTGATGTGTTGATTGATAACACGGCAGGCTACGAAACCCTCTCATTCATGGATGGATTTTCAGGATACAATCAAATGCGTTTGGCAGAAGAGGATCAGGAAAAGACGTCATTCACTACCCCTTGGGGAACATATTGTTACGTGGTCATGCCGTTCGGATTAAAGAATGCTGGAGCTACTTACCAAAGAGCTATGATGGCCATATTTCACGACATGATGCACATATATCTGGAAGTGTATGTGGATGACTTATTGGTGAAATCAAGGATCAGGATGGAACATCCAGAAGTTTTGGCTAAGGTCTTGCAGAGGTCAAGGGAGTTCCAATTGAAAATGAACCCGAAGAAGTGTGTGTTTGGTGTGTCGTCGGGTAAATTGCTGGGTTTCATTGTGAGTAAAAGAGGGATCGAGATAGATCCCGACAAAGCCAAGGCTATCAGGGATATGCCACCTCCCAAGAATTTGAGGGAAGTCCGAGGTTTAATCGGGAGGTTGCAGTTTATTCGTCGGTTTGTGTCCCAACATTCACAAAGGTGTAGACCTCTCTACGAGTTGACCAAGCCAGGAGTAGAATTCTACTGAATTCTAAATGTCAGAAAGCTTTTGAAGGGTTGAAGGAATATCTGGCTAGTCCACCCGTTCTCATTCCACCCAAACCAGAAAAACCTCTGATCCTTTACGTCTCAGTCTTGATGACTCCGTGGGAGCCGTCCTCGCACAAGCTGATGAAGAAGGCAAGGAACGGGCAACCTATTACTTGTCCAAACTTCTCAATCCCTGTGAGCAGAAGTACACCCTCATGGAGAAAACCTGTGCTGCCCTCGTTTGGGTAGTGCAGAAATTGAAGCACTACTTCTTGGCTCATGAGGTCCACTTGATTGCTCGAATGAATCCTATCAAATTCCTTCTGGAGAAATCCATCCTTACGGATAGGCTAGCACGCTGGCAAAGTTTTCTCTCTCAGTTCGACATCACCTACATCCAGCAAAAGGTGATTAAAGGCTATGCCATAGCCAAGCATCTCGCTCACCATCCTCTTCCCAAGTTCGATCCCGTCCAATTAGAGTTTCCAGATGAGGAACTAATGTCCGTCAACCAATCAGATGAGCCAATGTGGACGCTATATTTTGATGGAGCTCTGAATTCTCAAGGGAGAGGAATCGGCGTCGCCCTCCTGTCGCCTGAAGGCCTCACATTCCCATTGGCATACCAGCTCAAATTTCCAGTTACCAACAATATAGCCGAATATGAAGCTCTTCTAGCTGGCCTAGAACTCGTCCATTCTTTTCGTATCACTGAGTTGCGAGTCGTAGGTGATAGTCAACTCATCCTTCGCTAGGTGCTCACTAAATATCACACTCGCGATCCCAAACTCAAGCCATACCAAGAACTCACTGCTGCCTTTGCCAAACTGTTCACCAAACTGATCTTTGTTCATGTCCCTCGTCATCAGAATATTCTCGCCGATGCCCTCGCCTCGTTGGCATCATCCATAAGGTTCCCTCTAGGAAGATGGTTTGAGTCCATTTCCATCTACAAACTTCACGCCCCTGCAATCGATGATGCTTCCTACGTAAATATCAAAGACAGGATAGCAAGGAAGATCCTGCAGGAAGATATCCTTGAGAAGAGGGAGATCATGTTGGCAGAGGTTGAAGAAGAACTGGCTGATGAAGAGAAACCATGGTTCTATGAAATTGTCAAATACTGCCAAGATCAGTCTTATCCTGAAGGGGCCACCACAGAGGACAAGAAAGCCATAAGAAGGGTGGCTCAGAAATACACATTGGTTGGAGGTCTACTCTATAGAGGAGCCTTACTGGTATTCTGTTAAGATGTCTTGGTGACGATGAGATTTGGAAATGTGTAGAGGAGACGCACTCGGGTGTGTGCGGTGGCCACGTGAATAGTCAGATGCTCGCCAATAAGATCATTCGCCAAGGATTTTATTGGCCCACTATGGAAGAGGATTGTGCTGTCTATGTCGTAGGTGTGTCAAGTGTCAACTTCACGCCGATAAAATCCATTCACCATCTTCCTCACTTCATCCAATATCCTCCCCGTGGCCTTTCTCCATGTGGGCATTCGACATCATTGGTCCCCTAGGTGATCCCAATTCCCTCACCAAGCAGAAATCTTTCATCCTTACTGCGACGGAATACTTCACCAAATGGGCCGAAGCCGAAGCTTACGCGGAAATCAAGGCGTCAACAGTCTGCAAGTTCATCATGAAGAACATCCTCGCCAGATTCGGCGTCCCAAGCACAATCGTCACCGACAATGGGCCACAGTTCATTTCTCAGGACCTACAGGACCTCTGCAAAAGGTACGCAATTGCATTGCATCATTCATCGCCTTATTACCCACAAGGTAACGGCCAAGCGGAGGCCACCAATAAAACAATGCTCAAAATCATCAAAAAAACCTGCGAGTTTAGTAAGTTTTCAGACTGGCCAGAAAAACTTATCGAAGCCCTATGGGCCTATCGCACTTCAATCCGTACCCCCACCGGGCAGACTCCATTTGCCCTTACTTATGGTATGGAAGCGATAGTCCCGTACGAGACTCTGATCCCTTCTCTCAGGGTACAATTGGACGAGGAATTTCCCCTCGATGATCATCGTAATTCACTCCTCGCCCAGTTGGAACTCTTGGATGAGAAGCGGCTGGCCGCTGCCGAACACGCGCGTGTGTATCAAAATAGACTCGCTCGCTTTTACCAAAAGAAAGTCGTTGAGAGAAAATTCAAAGTCAGTGAGGTGGTCGTAAAAAGAATTTTTGTCAAACCAGGAGGTCCGCGTTCTAAGCTCCAACCCAATTGGGAAGGACCATTTATAATTCAAGCCGTGTACCCTGGCAACGCCTACAAGCTAATCAACGCCGAAGGGACCGAGTTATCCCACCCTTGGAATGGGCTTTATCTTAAGAAATACTACCCTTAGCTAAATGTCAAAACACAAAAAATGATGAAAAGATAGAAAACATCAAAAACAAAGAAATATTGAAAACCACTAAAAATATGAAAAATTCAAAATGCCAATGCCTGGTGGTCACCATGTAGTCAAGTCACTGCATCTAACCTTCGTGTTAGGATAGGGCCCATTAAGGCTTGGTAGGCACCGGGTCTTGGTTTGCCAGAACCGTGGAGATCCCTGTACGGCCACGTCGGCCTATGCTCGCTCGAAGGAAGCTAACATGTGCTCACTTATGTATTTTATTCAAAAAAGTCGGTAGCATCACCTACGGTGGGGCCCCACCCAGAAGATCTCCGGAAGCTGTAATCTTTATTCTTTTCTCTTCGACCAAATGAGACAGTCGGCGCCCTTAAAACGTTGAGCATGAGAAACCGAAACTCAAACCCCAAAGGCAAGAGTAGGATCCATTTCCTCGAGCATCGATCAGAGCACGAGAAGAGGGCAGTGTCCCCGCAGGCATACGAAAAGGGAGCCCACAAATGTCAAACGACTATATCTCCCTCACAAAAAGAAATACAAAATCAAAATCAAGAGAAAAGCCTAGCCGTGACCGTGCCTGTTGCGATAAACGGAACCCCTCAAAGCAAAAGTCTGAATCCACAAAAGGGGTCGGGGAATGTAAATGCTCGAGATTTGGTCTGAAGTTGTCCGAAAGGAAAGAGTTAATGGGCCCTTATTCGCTCGCCGGGTTAACGGCTTTGCCGGTCCTCTCAAGAGGTTTATCCCCTACACTCTTCCTTCTCCCTCTAAAGATGAAGGTTCGATGGAGTTTCTAAAGGGTGAAAACTGCCCAGGGTCTGCGACCTTATTTTAATATACACATTTGGTTGCCTACTTTGAAAAGCAAAAGCTATCGCTGCGAAGGAGTCTCCGTGTTTCTGGCTGGTCAAGACCCCTATTTACCATCTTGATGTCTTCTTGTTTAACCTCGGGCTTAGGCCAATGCAAGCGCGTCACCTATGGGTGCAACGGCATCTGATTCCGGGTCAGCGTCGCGCGGTTGGTCATTGGGGTTCCAGGGTGTTCCATCATATACCATCTAGAGTTGTGAGGAAACAGACCCGGGTCGGGCAAATCTCTTACCTCAAACACCTTTTGGGTGAATCCCTGTGGTCGGAAGCGACTGGGAGCCTAAGCATGGCATGACGGTATTGTCATCAGGGTAAGTCTTAGCCGGCGGGATCATCATTCGAGGGGTCTAGAGGCCCAAATCAACCTAGATGTGCACTTAGGATACTTGGGAGGTTAGTAAGAAACCCATGTTCTCACGTAGGTTAGGTGCCATTTGGGTGCTTGCCAGGCATTAGCAACAAAAAAATTGAAATAATAACAACAAAAAAAATGGAAAAGAGAAAATGTACATATTTACAAACAAAAAAATCTTTTTTATGATAAAATAAACAAAAAAATGCCAAATATAAAAAAGAAAACAAATCAATTTTGCATGATTGCATTTGCATGCAGCATCTCACTTTTAATACCGCTTGCATTCGTGTGCTTGCCTGTCGCATTTATCATCACTGCATCTTTCTCTCGCCTTCCTTAAATGAAGGCTTGGCCCCTTGACCAGTTATCAAGGACAGTCAATGTGACCATTTGCTTATTGAGCAAGGGGCCAAGTCAGAACAGAAATTCTGATTTGTTTGTTTCAGTGATGTGTGCAGGGATTCGAGGTGACAAAAGTAAAGGTGAAAACCAAACAGACCAAACCTTGTATTTTATTCCTTCAAAACAAAAAAATTACATCAAGTTCCGCCCTCTCTCTCTGCATCACTCGTCCCACTACTCTCCGGGCAAAATGCTCTCAAGGTGCTACCAAACTATGAAAAGCGGTACTCCTACCGCTCTGTACTCCCCTTCCTATTCCCATACACCGGCGTTGATCCACGGAAACAGCAGAGAAGCTACCAACACGAAAGCCACGCTCTCGTGCTCTCGGTAGCGCTCCTCACCATCTCTCAGCCACTGTTCAGCAAGACCAAGGCTGGTTCGGAGTTTGAACAACTGGGCCTCCATGGCCCTTCGTTCCTCCCTTTCAGTCAATCTGTTGGCTCTTTCTCTCTCTGCGTCTCTTTCTCTCTCTGTCCGTTCTCTCTCACGGTCTTCCCTCTCCAACTGGAGAGTGATCCTCAGTTCCGTAGCATCCCTGGAAGAGTCGTCATCAGGATGACGCGCAGTTCCCTCTCCAGTTCTGCTATCCTAGCCTCCCTCTGCGCAGCTTGGGCAAGCGCTTCTTCCGTCTCCTTTTCCTGCCGAGTGTACCATCTCAGATACGCGATAAGGCGTAAACAAAGAGAACTCAACACTGAAACTTTTACCTGTATACAGAGCATCCCTTCTGCCTCCGCAGCACGCTGCGTGGCGTGAGCAAGTTGCTCATGAAGCAAGTCAAGTTCTGAGGTGGGAATCCACAAGTTGGAAGAGGCACCACCTACTCCCATTGCTGGGGAAGCCGCGCCAATCTGGGCATGCTACGACCGCATGAATTAGCAGCCAACATCTGGAATCTGTGATTTTAATTAGGAACGCACTGTACACCTACCAAGGCGCTCGTAGCTCCGCGGGCATCGCCCAACCGTTGCTCCATCTCTGCCAAGCGAGTTCGTAAAGTTGCTATCATCGTATCGCGGATATCCTGCAGCCATACGAGTCAGCATTTCCACCAGAAAACCAAAAAAGGGAGAAAGAAGAAAAGAGAAAAAGGGGAGACCTACCTCCGCAAGTCCCCGGGGTTGGAACCGCTCTGCGTACCTTGTCTTGTATAGACGCAGGTAATCCTCGCTATCCCGTGCCTGCGATTCCACGATTATGCCACCCCGTTGCCAGTCTTCGTACTGTTCGGGGAATCGCACACGCCAGTCAATGCAGGTCGCCGGTCCTCGCGTCTCTCTCCCAACGTAAGGTGGCGCAACTGAATCCACCCATTCTTGAGCCAGTCCCAAAGTCCTCATAACCAATCGTAGCCGAAGCGGCTCGATTTCATTCAGGCAGTGCATCCACAATTCCCATCCGAACCGGGCACAACTTGCTAGAACCCACGGCTGGTCGGCATCGACCATGTCTGAGTAGGGTCTCCAGTTTACCATCGCTGCAGGGAACTCCTGTAGCTCCCGCCTTAGCACCATCAGTTGGTAGGTTAGGGGTGCCGCACTCATGATGGGTTCCCACCGCCTGGCTAGCGACACCATCGCGGGTCGCCAATGCCGAGCTCTCCCCATGGGGAGGTAATAATAGCTCCACAGCTGCTCGGCGCAGGTCATCAGTACCTTGTAAAAACACAAAAAAAAATACAAAACAAGCAAAATCAAAAATACATGGATGAATGGTGTAAAACCACTCACAGTCATCTCACGATCCACTTCTTGGAACAGGCCTGCAAACAAGTGTGCCAGCATGGTAGCTCCCCAGGCATAGTATCCTACTCTTTCAAGGTCTGATAGCAGCTCCAAAAAGTGACATTGGATACCGTCCCCTTTCGAGCTCAGTACCAATCCCCCCAAAAGGAAGAGGAGAAATCTCCTCAAATCTATATTGCATCTTTCCCAGTTGCCGAAATCTGTGCAGTACACGGCACGGCATCCTATTTCCATCCTTTCCATGAACTCTTCTGAGGATTCATCGTCCCACCGACGAGTGTCGGTGAGCCCTAATGCATCCATGAGGGACGCCCTAGCTACCGACCTATTTTTCCGACCATCTAGGTCCAAACCCAGTAGCTTCCGAGCACCTTCTCGGTAATCCCCATAAGTGACCCCGGTCACTGCCTCGCCCTCCACCTTCAGGCTTGTGATCCGGACCACATCCTCCAAGCTGGGCACCATGTGCCCCCAGGGCATCAGGAATGCCCGACTCACTGGGTCCCATCTCTCACACAAGGCTTGGATCAGAACCAGGTCGAGCTCGAGCGGCTCGATCCGAAGAAAGGTGCCAAATCCCATCACGTCTAGCCTGACCTTCTGAAAATCTGGGAGACCTCGGTATGCTGCCACTACCAACTCCCATGAGATCTGTGATTTCATCACACTCTACGCATGTAGGGAATGGAGAGGAGGTTTGGTCAGAAAGAAAGGAAGAAAGAAAAGAATGAGAAAAGGGCAGGAAAGCTCAGCTTACGAGTTGTGATTGGGCCCTTTCGCTGAAGTGCCCTTCGAGGTCCGAAAGCCTCCTGGAACTACTACCACTGGACCTGCTTCTCTTCGAGGAGTGGGAAGATTCGCCCTCCATCCAACTCTCAGAATTTTGAACTCTCCTCTCCCGTGAGAACTTGTGCTCCTCGAGTTAGCTCTCGATATACCTGGGAGGATAAAAGGGACAAGAATTTATAGAAATGAAGGAGTGCAGGCCAAGATTGCCTCCATCACCTTTAATGATAGCCCTCGCGATGAGGCACCTACCATGCGGTCCCGTGTGTCACTTCACCGCTCGCACAGGGTGATTGATTGGACGAAGAATATGACGACTAGCCCCCTATGTTGTCTAGGGATACCCTATCATGTTTTGGAGGACGTCCGCAAAACTTGACACAACATCCGGGAAGAAGGGACTAGGGCCGTCATTATTGACTTCGACGGCAGATTCCCGTGGAAAATGGTCACAACAAGACGCGATTCTCCGCTTGGGGTGGAGTCTCGGCAGACCCATCACATGGGAACAGTGCAAAGGAGAAGAAGTGTAGGGAAGAAGGAACGCATAAGAGAATAAACAAGCAGCAGAAAATCAAATCACTCCATTCATAATTCTACATAAGCCGTCATAAACACTACAATCATAGAGAGGAGGCGGGTCCACTAGCTCACCAACTCTTGCCATTATCTTCATGCTTGTCCCTCTAGGCGTCCCTCTCCTCTCCCCTGAGGTGAGGGTCCCTCGGAAGCCTCCTGGATCCCCGTGCAGTAGCACCCGCCTCGCCTCGTGGCGCCGGCTCCACAGCAATGACTCGCTGCTCCTCCCCTGGCGTGGCGAAGAAGCCACTAGCGGCAAAGCGACCAGACTGGCGCAGTCGCTCCCCGAACTCTCGCGCTCTCTCGTAACGCGTCTCCATCCCTCCTAGCCTCTGCACGACGGCCTGAAGGCCCAGCTGGAGCTCCCTCACTTGGACCTCCAAGGCCCTCCTCTCAGTCTGATCCCGCAGTCGCTCGGCCCTTCTCTCGACTCTCTCTCTCTCTCTGCCTCTCTCCTCATCATCTGCAGAAGAACCCTTAACTCCAGGATGTCTGGAGAAGGTCTCTCCTCACCGCGATGTCGCAGCTCTGCTACAGTCGCCACCCAGGCATCACGCTCCTCTTCCGCCCGGGTAGCCCGAGCCACCGCACGGGCAAGTTGCTCCCGGAGGGAGACAATCTCGAGAAAAGGGGCCAAGGAACTGAAAGATACGCCGCCAGCCACTCCCACCATCGCTGTCTGCTGGGCACGCTGGAACGAACAAACAACAGCAGTCAGCTAAGATCCACATTTAAAAATAGAAAATGCAGCACTTAGCTTACCAGGTGCGACAGTTCCTGTTGAGTGGCGGCCAGCTGCCGCCTGACCTCGGCTAATTGGGCGCGCGAGCCGTTGACGTCGCGCATATCCCCGGCTTGGGGAAGTCCCGCATAACTCTATCTCTGCTGCCGTAGGAAGTCGGCACTGTCCTGCACCAATACGCTCCCTTACTGTCCAGGGAGACGTATGTGCCAATCCTCGAGCTTCGCCTTGCCGCGACTCTCCTTCCTGACGCGGCTCGGCTTGTCTGCACTCGCCCACTCATCGGCCAGGCCCAGGGTCCTCGCCATGTCCTGCACCAAGAAAGAAGGGCCTCGCATCATAACAAAGAACGCGTCCCCTGTCTAGGACGCGTCCATCATTTGAGTGCAACACTCGCCGAACCCTTTCCTCCCTCGTACGCCTCACTTCAAAACTCAAAATGGATCAAAAAGGAAGAGATTGAAGGACCTACCAGACCGTGTTCACCTCCCTCCGTGACATCGGGCCCCTCGGGTCCCTCGGGGGCCCGAAGCGGCCCTTCCTCCTCATGGACACCGTTCTGTGCTCTGGCGCGTCCCTCCTCAGGCGAGGGGTCCCGCGTCCCTCTCCACCTTCGCCGTGGTCCGGACCGCCAAACTCCATCGATCGAGGGGAAGAAGACAAAGACGGGCGAGCGAGTTTCGACTGAAGGCGGGCTCGTTTGCGGGTAAGGCACGGGAGAAGAAAGACCACCCGACGCTTTAAATTTGAATTCGAGGATTAAGACGCGTCCTCGCGCCTGGACGCGCCCAAAAAAGGGAGAAAGGAAACAGAATCCCCGTGCAAAGCGCAGTTCCCCACTGTTCAGGGCAAAGTCTCGTAAGGCATGCCTCGAAACAACTCGGTGCAGCAGAAAAGTGAGAGAGGAAAGGTACACACAACACAAGAAAGCCATTTTCATTTCATATAATAGTCGAAAGTACATCATGCAGTAAGGAGGGTGAAGTGTACAAGCAACTCTCTAACTCTCGCCATCACCCTCCTGGTCATCTCTCTCCTCCCTCCTCTGACGGGGATCCCAAGGGGGCCTCTGCGACCTCTGCGAACCCTGAGAAGCCGTGCTCGCCTCGCCCTGCGGTGGCACCCCAGCCTCGAAGGCACGACGACGCTCCTCGGCCGAAGAAACCAGATAGCTGCCCATGGAAAAAGAACCAGACTGACGAAGTCGCGACCCGCGTTCCTTCGCCCTCTGGTACCGCTCCTCGCTCTCTCGAAGCCTCCCCTCCGCCGTGTCGAGACTCAATCGGAGCTCCATCAGCTGGGCCTCCAGAGCCCTCCTCTCGTCCCAGTCTCGCAGTCGCTCCGCCCTCCTATCCTCTCTCTCTCTCTCTCTCTCTGTCCTCTCTCTCCCTCTCCCTCTCCTCTCTCTCCCGCGTCGCCTCCCTCCTCGACAGTTCGAGGGCGATCCGCAAATCCAGCACGTCACGAGGGAGCTCCTCAGCCTCCCGTCGACGCTCCTCCTCCAGCTCCACAATCCGGGCGTCACGCTCCGCCACCCGAGCGTCGCACTCCTGCTCGGCACGAACAGCACGCGCCAGGGCCTCTCGGATCTCGGCCACCTGTCCAAACACGCATGCACCGTAGAGAGCAGTGATAGAAGGAAAGGAGCTAGAAGAGGGTCAGGGCCAAGTAGGCACTCACTCGAGCCTCGCGGTCACGCTCGGCCTCCTCAGCCCGAGCCACCGCATAGGCCAGCTGCTCCTGAAGGCAGAAATCTCCGGGGAGGGCCCCACGAACTGGAACCCGCTCCACCAGCCGTCCCGGCTGCTGCTGCCTGGTGGGCCCGCTGAAACACGGGGCAAACGACAGTCAGAGGCTAAGCATCAAAATCCAGGTCACAAAAAAATGCATTGCATAAACTCACCAGGATCTCCAACTCCTGTCGATGGCCACCAACTGCCGCCTGGCGTCTGCCAACTGGGCCCTCAGCTCGGCGATCATGTTGTCACGAGCATCCTGCATTGCATATAAGTTAGTGTCACATGCATATACATATAGAAGGGTGAAGTATTTTCATTTCACTTACCCCTGCCATACCACAAGGAAGAGGCGGTCCCCGTACGTAGCCCGGTACCGTCTCAGGTAATCAGTACTGTCTGTACATGGGACACCACTGGGACCCGCCCTGCTGCCAGTCCTGGTACTGTGCAGGAAGCGCGTACGCCAGTCCACGATCTTCGCCTTCCCCTTGGTCTTCCGCCCGATGCGGACCGGCTCGTCTACATCGACCCACTCTTGGGCCAGCCCCAACGTCCTCATAACCAGCCTCAGCCGAAGCGGCTCGATCTCGTTCAGGCAATGGACCCACACGTCCCGCCCGAAACGAGGAAGACCCGCTACAACCAAGGGCTGGCCAGCGTCGCCATGCCCAGGTAGGGTCTCCACACCACCTGCATCACCATACATACATCATGTTAGTTACCATTCAGTCACATGCATAAAAACACAAAAAATCATACGCATCATACCATGGCCTCGGGATACTCGCTCAGCTCCCGACGAAGTGACGCCAGCTGGTAGCTGTGTGGTGCCGCTACCACGACCGGCCTCCACTGTCGCGCTAGAGGAACGGCTCTCCTGTTCCCCTGCCTGGCCCTCCCCATCGGGAAGTAGTAATAACTCCACACCTGCATCCATCATACATCATTAGCACGAGTGATTGCATGTTTAACTATGGTAAAATGCATAAATAAATTTTGTACCTGGAGAAAAGGTGCGAAGCCGCTGACTGTCGTCTCCCTCTCTGAAGTCTGGGAGAGATCAGCAATCAAATGGGCAATCAGAGCCGCTCCCCACGCGTAGTGCCCCACTCTGTCAAGGTCCGCCAGGATCCTGAGGAAGCGGCAGTTGATGCCAGTCCCCCTTCGTCCCCAGCAGAAGGCGGCCCAGGAAGAAGAAAAGAAACCACCGGAGGTCTAGATCCACCAGCTCCCGCTCGCTCGGGTCCTAGGTGAAAGCTGCACGGGCATCTCCCTCCAGTCGTGCCAGAAACTCCGCTCCAGTCTCGCTAACCCTCTGGCGCGGGTCGACGAATCCGAGCGCCTCCATAATCTCTACTCGGCCGACTACCCTGCTATCTCTGTCGGTCACGTTCGTCTCTAACCACAGCAGGTCCAGGGCACTCTCTCGGTAGTCGGGGTAAGTGACCCCGCTGACCGCCTCTCTCCGCAGCCCGTGATCCGAGCTACGTCTTCAAGCGTCGGCACCATGTGCCCCCAGAGCATCAGAAACGCCCGACTCGGCGCATGCCACCGCTCCCTCAATGCCTGGATAAGAGGAAGGTCGAGCCGTAAGGGCTCGATCCTGAGGAAGGCTCCAAAGCCCATGGCGTCCACACGCGCCCTTTGGAAGTCTGGCAGCCCATGGTACGCTGCCACCACTAGAGACCAGCTGATCCGGCCCTTCATCACACCCTGCACACCACAAAACCAACAGGGCAACACATCAGCAGCATGGATAGTAATAAACAATAACACTGTATATGCTACTTATTTATTTTATTTTTAAAAATATTTATGTTTTTCTTAGAGGCGTCCAACCCCTTAGACGCCTCCTCTTTATTTTCTTTATTATATTTTTAGAAAAAACCAAAAAACAACAAAACAACAAAAAAAGTAAAATAAAATATATTATCAAGAAGGCATCCAAAGCCTTGGACGCCTCCTTATTTTTAATCTTATTTTATAAATAAAAAGATAAAAAGAAAAAAAAGGAGAAAATGTGGAGGCGTCCAGGGTCCTGGACGCCTCCTTCTCCCATTCACCGGCCTTCTCCACACAGCCTCTCGTCCGCTTGTTTAGCCCAATGAACCAATAGAATGAAAGTCTAAGGGGCTTACCGGATCGTGCTCGTCCTCTCCCGCGTCACCAGCGCCCGTAGGGTCCTCCACAGCTAAAAGAGGAGCCTCCTCCTCCACGGCAATCTCCTCCGCCACGGCAGCCTCCTCGGCGTCATCTCTCAGCCTCCTCGGACGACGAGCCCGTCGTTTCCGCTTCTCCCCACCCTGGCTCGGGCCTCCTTGCTCCATTGAAATTGGGAATGGGTCGTTTAGAGTGAACGAGTCGTCAGAATGAACAGTAGAAGTGAAAGGGGGGTGAGGCCCCCCTTATTAAAGAAAAACCCCTTTTTTGGGGCGTCCAGGCTCCTGGATGCCCCCACTTTTTTCTTTTTTTTCAAAAATTCAAAAAAAATTGGGGGCGTCCAGGCGCTTGGACGCCCCCAAACAAAATTCAAAAAAAATAATAAAAAGAAAATATAGGGGCGTCCAAGCGCCTGGACGCCCCCAAAATAAATAAAAAATAAATAAAAAATTGGAGGCGTCCAGGCCCCTGGACGCCCCCATTAAAAATATTTTTTTAATATATATTTACATATGATCATATTGTGAATAAATAGGTACATAAAAAGAAAGAAAACACAAAAATAGAAAAATGGAAAAATAAAAATCATAACAAAGGGAACTGGTCCAAAACATCAAAATGCCAGATTTTATTCCATCAGAAAGCAGAACGAGCTACATCAGGGGTTTAGGCGCCTTAGGCCTTAACTTCCCCAGTTCGGTTACATAAGCCCTCCACAGCTCGCACTCTTCCCCCACGTGCGCTAAGGCCTTTCCCGCAACACTTGTCTTCCAGGGTGCTTTGACGACCTTCGCTTCCTTCGCGTCCGCTTCAGTGCCCAACTCCCTCTTCTTCAAAGGAACGATGCCAGTCGATATTGGGAATGAATGGCGTGGAATGCCGACCTGGAGGCAGCATCGATGCGCGTTATAAAGGACGAACTCGGTTGCGCCGATCAGTTGGAGATCAACTTCAGAGGAAGGCCTCATGAGGAGCTCGAGCGAAAGTAGACATGCCGGTGCGCAAGTAAAGAAGCTTTTTGTCATGGTTCGAAAGTGGGACCGCCAGTCTTCACGTTTCTTCAGTCACGGAACACGGTTCGCTACAGTGCCACCAAAGCCTAACACGTCGGCTATGTGATGAAGCGAGCTTTGTTGGAAGAGCTTCGAAGCGGTTGGCATTCCCTCACGGTGATCAAACTTGAAATGCAAATCCAGCCAGCAATTCAGGAGAAGTGCGCAACCAAAAGGAGGCCTACCCATGCTCGAGGCAGTAAGGCCACTATATAGGTAGGCAAGGACAGCGGGTCCCACCCTCTTTCCACGCCAGATCCCGTAGATAGCACTCAGTTGGTCTTCCTCCACCATGTTGTCGGTATAAGGAAACAAGAGAGCACCCGCCAGACAAATGGTGAACCCTTTCATGATTCCCTCCAAATAGTCATCGTCTGGTAACCCTCTCAGGGCCTCCATGACCCATTCCGCAAGCTTTTGCAAATCAATTCCCTTTTGAGTACGAACCTTTTGGGCTGCGTCAGGCGGCATGAAGCTTCCAAGGACGCTTTCAGAAGTCCCACGTGTCAGCATCCGCATAGCCTTCACTTTCCCGTCACTCTTGAATTTCTTCAATCCAAACAGAAGTTCCACCTCCTCGAGGAGGATGGTCGCCTCGAAGGTCGGGTGGTGAGGACACGCGCCATACTTCACGACGGAGTACACGGAGCACGCCGGCATCCCTTTGGCTCGACGATCACTTGGCAGACTAGCAGAGTTACCTGCACTTATTCTTTACTTTAGGCCATGTTGGGCCTTGGATTAGTCCCTGCGTGGACACTTTTTATCATTTGTGTGGACCTTTGTAGGCCAATTGGGGCCAATTAGACTTTAGTTGGGTCTTTTTATGCTTATTAGGTAGGAGATAGGGCTATTGGGCCACTTTCTTGGTTCAAGCCTTGGCCCATTTGGCATGGCTGCCCAACCAGGGTTTGGCCCACCTGGGGACTTGCGCCCCCCTCCCTAGGGTTAGGGTTTTTGGGCGCCCACCCCCCTTTCCTCTCCTCTTGGAAGGTGGCAGCCGCCCCTCTCCTAGATTATAGGAAGAGGGGTGCGCCCCCCCCCCTTTCCCTTCCCCATCCGATCACCCCTCCCTCCTTTGGCCGCCCCCATCCCCCAATCTCCTCCTAGATTCTAGGAGTGGCGCGCACCCCCTTTCCCCCCTTGCACCTTGCGCACCCCCCCCCTTTCCCCCTTGGCTAGGGTTTCAACCCTAGCATTCCCCCTCCCCATATAAAAGGTTTGTATTTTTCTTTTGAGCATAAATATGAACGAAAGAAAAAAATTGCTGATTCTCCTTGAAGGTGGCTGCGCCCTCCTCCCTGTTCCTCGTTGCTCCTGCGACGGGAGCAAGCCCGGGGTGTGACTCCCCACCCCTCGGTGCGACGCCGAGGTTCCCCCTCTCTTCCTCCTTGCTCCTGCGACGGGATCAACCTGGGGTGCGACTCCCCATCCCCTTGGTGCGATGCCAAGCATCTATCCTCCGCGTTCATCCACGTCTCCATCGCCATCCTTCGTTGCCATCTCCATCATCAAGTGTGAAGAACAAGCAATCTGCACCCCTGCAGATCCGAGGCAGAATTGAAGCCCTAATTACAGAGTCGACCCCTACGTCCACAGTGCGAATCAGGCCGAGAGTTCTTCTGTGAGTTTGTTCCTCTCTGAGTCCTCTTCGATCCAGAGGTGGTCTTGCCTCGTTTCGACTTGCGCACTGTTCGTGGCACCCGTTCTCCCACGACTGCGCAGAATCCATTCGAATCAACCCGTCCAGAGGGTGCAGTTGGGTGCTGTTCCTGTCACGATTTCTCCATCTGTTTTCTGCCCAAGTCTTCTTCTTAAAAGTTATAGCCCTCGGCGTCCCGGAACCAAGCCAGGTGGTTTCGTTGGATTCTGCCCTCGTTTCAGAAAATTTCACCACGGCCATCGTACCTATGTCCGACTGCTCGCCCAGAGGACAGAAGCTTACCACTGTTGCGACTGCGCCCAGCCTGGTGACGTGATGAGGCTCATCTGCTGATGGTTCGAACAACTTTTCGTCCTCTTTCCAACGCCGCAAGTCTCGCCTCATTTTGACGATCGTGCTGTGCGTGCCGTTCATTCTCGTGGGACCGTGCAGACTGATCCTGTGCAGTCCGACCCCAGGATCAGCAACGACTTGCAGAGGTTCTCCCAGCCAACCTCGACCAGATCTGACCGAGCCCTTCGGTTGGGACATGCTTCTCTGCGTCCCCGACGTCCTCCCTTAAGCGGCGTCCCATTCTCCCACCGGAACAATGAGTTCTCAATTTTCCCGCTCGAGTGCGCCGTTCTGAGTGCAGGAAACCAGTCACGACTTGCAGATGACCTCACGGCTACCTCGGTGCGAATCTGAGCTCCCCCTTTGGCCGAGGCTTCCTCCCAAGACCTAGCTACGCGCCCTCGCTGACGGCGCCTCAATCGGACACCGGACCAGGCCGTGGGAGCGTTCACCGCCGAGTTGCGCATTGCTACGAACCTGCCGACTGCCGCCCGGGACCTCCTCGCAGCCACCCCTTCACCGAGTGCCGCCCGTCAGCCCGTGCATTGGTAGCCCCGAATCCATATGTTGTAGCCTGTTATCTCCCTGCGAGGAGTGGGCATTTTTTGGTTGGAGTTGTATTATTATTCACCTTGTGTATCGGGGTTGTTGATCTCGGCCGGGGTTTCTTCCCCACGCCTAGGCGTGGAGGTACGTGCGACGCTCCCCTTGTTGGCATTTGCTTTACTAGTATGCTTTCTAGTATGTTGCGTGAGTGTTTAGGATCCTAGCTAGTCTTTTAGTCACCGCGTGACTGTGAGTTGAGAGCACCCGTCCCGTGCCCCTAGTCGATCGCCGAGCTCGGACTAGATTCCCTTAGGCGTACGGCGGTTCCTTAGCCGCTGAGATCCCCGCGCTTCCCTCATAGGGACTGTCGTTGGGCTTGAGTTTCTTGTTGAGAGACGCCTCCGCCCAGAGGAACGCTACGGAGGTCAGCCGCCCGGCTTGCCTTTGGCGTGCGAGTGCTGGCCGCACTTCGTTGTAGTCGTAGGTCCTAGCCATTTCAGCCCCGTCCCGCATCAAATTGGTATCAGAGCTTAGGGAACCAGTTTGTTCTAACAAATTGGGGTCTTAGGTCATTTGAGTCTTTAGGTTGTCTAGGGTGCATTGAGTCTCTTAGTTCATCTAGGTAACCTACCATTGCATTGTCATTTTAGGTTTGTGTCTAGTTAGAGTTTTATCCTTGTCTCGTTGAGTCTTGCATGTCCAGCTCACCGCCAGCCCCATGGTGGTTCCTCGAGCCCACGTGTCAGATTGGTCATCCCTGGTGGCCCAATTCGAGGCTCTTATGGCACGACCCCTAGGTGTCGCCCCTACCACTCAGTCGTCGGGAGACCCGGTCCCTATACCGATGATCGAGTCGTTCCAGCGCCCTGTCATGTCCGTGGCGGTCCTACCTAATGGGTTGCATACGGAGATCGACTTCATCAGTAGGGTTCCATCTAATTGGGTCTCACAGGACATTGTTGAGTCTCTCTCTAAGACTGGGGAGATTGTTCTCCACGGTGGCTTAGCTTTTATCGAGTTTCAACGGTGGTTCGGCCCCGTTCTATATCACGATGGCGCATGGTGTAAGATCGACACACTTGCTGGTCCTTGCATCATTTTAGGGCAAACTTGGTTGGAGGAGAGAAGAGCGACCATCGACCTGGACAGGAGGACCTGCACCTTACACCCATCTCACCTTCCAGGCGAGTTCGTCTTCCACGACGGCGCTGTGCCGACCACCTCCGTGTCGCTAGCCACCCACCCCCAGCGATCCACTCCGCCTCCGGGCTCATGTCCCCCACCTGGGCTTGTTCCGGTGACTTACGAGGCTGAACAGGAGTTGGCCAATGAGTACCTAACTGAGGTTGTGGAGTTAGGGAGTGATCCCATGGAGCACCCAGTTGTGCCTGAACCTTTGGAGGTTAGGGCCGACACTCTCAGCCCGAGACCCTCGACTGAGGGCCAGGGACCCCTCCACATCATAGAGGACTCCATTTCCACTCCCGAGAGAGATGCTTCCCCCTTAGACTCCCTGCTATGGGTTCTATTACCTCGGTCTACACCATAGGACATATCACCTCCGAGGTCCTTTTATTATTTCCCATACCCATGGAGGTTGATTTTGTCCCCTCTTATGGTATCACGGTCCCGAGGGAGGAACCTAGCTTTCCTTGCCTCCCTCATGAGCCCCTTGCCCCATATATTAGAGCGCCGGAAGGTGATCATCTACACCTGGGCGAATGTCAGACATGGGCAAGTATAGTGAAGGGACCCATCGGGAGGGGTCATCATTTCTTTGACCCATTCGATCCCCTCCCTAGTGAGCCTCTCGACATGTATTCTTTTCCCCACCTTGTCGAGGAGGTCCATTATCACACCCCATCCAGACCTGCTAGTCAACACCTCACCTTGCATACACCCAGACGCCAGAGTTTAGGAGGCCAGGGACACATGTCTCTCTCTCATGTTTCTCCATGTCCCTCATCATATAGGGGTAATGTCATGAGTGAGTTTGGGGTTATGCGTCCTCCTGAGTCTACCATTTTTAGTAGGACACATGTGCATGATAGATCATACTTTGGTTGTCCAGGTCCTCCCCATGTTGTCAAGTCTGGTAGATGTCATAGGCCTATTAGATCCATATTTGGATGTCCAGGACCACCCTTGCATTCACGTAGGTATGAGTCTACCCATCTTATTCGGAGTCTGCATCATCACCACCTTGAGGCCAGCGACGCACGTTATAAGGAGTTAGCCGAAGCGCATCGACACACCCGTGAGTTCCGTAAGGGAGAGTACGTCATGATCAGGGTCAGACCTGAACGGTTTCCTTCGGGGGCCGTGAAGAAACTCCAAGCCCGCGGTGCTGGACCCTTCCGAGTCTTGAAGCAAATTGGGTCGAATGCGTATGAGATTGAGCTGCCAGAAGGCTATGGGATCTGTTCGACGTTCAATGTCTCAGATTTAGTGGCATATCGGGACCCTGCGGTGATTCCCAGTGAGCCTTTTAAGCCCTCCCCTCCTCTTGAGAGTGTTACACCTTCTGAGCGTCCACCTCCTCCAACCCCATTACAGAAACGCGAGCATATAGATTGCATACTGGATGAGCAGGTGACCACTACCAGGAGCGGAGCCTACCAACGCTTCCTAGTGCGTTGGAGAGGGCGCCCTGCGACAGACAACACCTGGATCACACGAGGAGAGCTAGAGAGGATCGACCCCGACTTGCTGGAGCACCACTTGAGCGACCGTGACCCTTACTCGACAGGGTCGAGTTCTTCTCACCCGGGGAGAATTGGTGAGGACACGCGCCATACTTCATGACGGAATACACGGAGCACGCCGGCATCCCTTTGGCTCGGCGATCACTTGGTAGACTAGCAGAGTTACCTGCACTTATTCTTTACTTTAGGCCATGTTGGGCCTTGGATTAGTCCCTGCGTGGACACTTTTTATCATTTGTGTGGACCTTTGTAGGCCAATTGGGGCCAATTAGACTTTAGTTGGGTCTTTTTATGCTTATTAGGTAGAAGATAGGGCTATTGGGCCACTTTCTTGGTTGAAGCCTTGGCCCATTTGGCATGGCTGCCCTACCAGGGCTTGGCCCACCTGGGGACTTGCGCCCCCCTCCCTAGGGTTAGGGTTTTTGGGCGCCCACCCCCCTTTCCTCTCCTCTTGGAAGGTGGCAGCCGCCCCTCTCCTAGATTATAGGAAGAGGGGTGCGCCCCCCCCCTTTCCCTTCCCCATCCGATCACCCCTCCCTCCTTTGGCCGCCCCCATCCCCCAATCTCCTCCTAGATTCTAGGAGTGGTGCGCACCCCCTTTCCCCCCTTGCACCTTGCGCACCCCCCCTTTCCCCCTTGGCTAGGGTTTCAACCCTAGCATTCCCCCTCCCCATATAAAAGGTTTGTATTTTTCTTTTGAGCATAATTATGAACGAAAGAAAAAAATTGTTGATTCTCCTTGAAGGTGGCTGCGCCCTCCTCCCTGTTCCTCCTTGCTCCTGCGACGGGAGCAAGCCCGGGGTGTGACTCCCCACCCCTCGGTGCGACGCCGAGGTTCCCCCTCTCTTCCTCCTTGCTCCTGCGACGGGATCAACCTGGGGTGCGACTCCCCATCCCCTTGGTGTGACGCCAAGCATCTATCCTCCGTGTTCATCCACGTCTCCATCGCCATCCTTCGTCGCCATCTCCATCATCAAGTGTGAAGAACAAGCAATCTACACCCCTGCAGATTCGAGGCAGAATTGAAGCCCTAATTGCAGAGTCGACCTCGACGTCCACAGTGCGAATCAGGCCGAGAGTTCTTCTGTGAGTTTGTTCCTCTCTGAGTCCTCTTCGATCCAGAGGTGGTCTCGCCTCGTTTCAACTTGGGCACTGTTCGTGGCACCCGTTCTCCCACGACTGCGCAGAATCCATTCGAATCAACCCGTCTAGAGGGTGCAGTTGGGTGCTGTTCCTGTCACGATTTCTCCATCCGTTTTCTGCCCAAGTCTTCTTTTTCAAAGTTATAGCCCTCGGCGTCCCGGAACCAAGCCAGGTGGTTTCGTTGGATTCTGACCTCGTTTCAGGAAATTTCACCACGGCCATCGTACCTCTGTCCGACTGCTCGCCCAGAGGACAGAAGCTTACCACTGTTGCGACTGCGCCCAGCCTGGTGGCGTGATGAGGCTCATCTTCTGATGGTTCGAACAACTTTTCGTCCTCTTTCCAACGCCGCAAGTCTCGCCTCATTTCGACGATCGTGCTGTGCGTGCCGTTCATTCTCGTGGGACCACGCGGACTGATCCTGTGCAGTCCGACCCCAGGATCAGCAACGACTTGCAGAGGTTCTCCCGGCCAACCTCGACCAGATCTGACCGAGCCCTTTAGTTGAAACCTGCTGCTCTGCGTCCCCGACGTCCTCCCTCAAGCGGCGTCCCATTCTCCCACCGGAACAATGAGTTCTCAATTTTCCCGCTCAAGTGCGCTGTTCTGAGTGCAGGAAACCAGTCACGACTTGCAGATGACCTCACGGCCACCTCGGTGCGAATCTGAGTGCCCCCTTTGGCCGAGGCTTCCTCCCATGACCTAGCTACGCGCCCTCGCTGATGGCGTCTCAATTGGACGCCGGACCAGGCCGTGGGAGCGTTCACCGCCGAGTCACGCATTGCTACGAACCTGCCGACTGTCGCCCGGGACCTCCTCACGGCCACCCCTTCACCGAGTGCCGCCCGTCAGCCCATGCATTGGCAGCCCCGAATCCATATGTTGTAGCCTGTTATCTCCCTGCGAGGAGTGGGCATTTTTTGGTTGGAGTTGTATTATTATTCACCTTGTGTATCGGGGTTGTTGATCTCGGCCGGGGTTTCTTCCCCACGCCTAGGCGTGGAGGTACGTGCGACGCTCCCCTTGTTTGCATTTGCTTTACTAGTATGCTTTCTAGTATGCCGCGTGAGTGTTTAGGATCCTAGCTAGTCTTTTAGTCACCGCGTGACTGTGAGTTGAGAGCACCCATCCCGTGCCCCTAGTCGAGCGCCGAGCTCGGACTAGATTCCCTTAGGCGTACGGCGGTTCCTTAGCCGCTGAGATCCCCGCGCTTCCCTCATAGGGACGATCGTTGGGCTTGAGTTTCTTGTTGAGAGACGCCTCCACCCGGAGGAACGCTACGGAGGTCAGCCGCCCGACTTGCCTTTGGCGTGCGAGTGCTGGCCGCACTTCGTTGTAGTCGTAGGTCTTAGCCCTTTTCAGCCCCGTCCCGCATCAAATTGGTATCAGAGCATATTGTCCCGCATCATCGGGAAGATAAAAGTGTGGGTCTGGGGATGCCAGATCTCCACTAGTGCGCCCATAGCCGCCCAGTCCATACGAATCTTCTCGTAGTGTTTGGCGTGAATAAGGAGCCCCTGCAGATGCCACTTCAAGAGTATGGCCCTCATGCCGATGGAGATGTTGGAAGTTAGCTTTGAAAGCCATGGTAGTTTGGAAAACTTCCTCAGGCCTGGGAAGAGTGGATATGGCTGGAAGAGAAAAGAAAGAAGAAGAAATGAAGGAAGTAAGAAGAAGGTTCACGTGGAGAAATTTGAAAAGAATCAGCTTACCATATGCAACATGATCGTCCCACTCAGATGACCCTCGAGGTCGGAGAGTCGCCTGATCTCACTGCTAGGCCTGCTTCTCTTCATAACGCGGGAAGACTCTCCTTCCATCCTGAAATCTCTAGATTCTCCTCTCTTTCCTCTCCAGAGCTTCCAAAACCCACCTTGATGCTTTTGAATGAACTAGCCTAAGGGGAGTTCTTATAGGAAGGGTAGGGCGCTACAGGACGGAACATGTCACATCAGCGGTCAATGTCAGGATTTTGGCTAGATCTCCTTTCCATTGTGGTGCGATTCTGTTACTTTCTGATGTTATTAATCCATGCTGGCCTGTGTAGGTTTTACTAACGGACGTCTTTGTCCTATCTCCTGTCTCACCTTTCAATGGTTGGTCCCACCATGTCATGCATCATAGTATATGATACCTACGCTACTAGAACATGTCGAGGACCTTGCGTCCCGAACGAATCTGGGATTTTAGTTCCCCTTCAACAAAAACAGTGATGATCTCGGAAGAATTTAGGTTGTACGGATAGGCCGTTAACTTGTGGTAGCATAGGGACGACATTTCCATTCGGTGAGTTGGTGCGTGGATAAACGGGTCCCAGCCTAGTATCGGCTCACCGGATCGGTATCCCGACCCGTTCTTAACAAGTTGACAATATTATCCTTGGCTATTTTCTATTTTAGTTTGTTTTAAATTTTTATTTTAACCCAGCATGCATTCATATAGGACTTTGATTTATTACGGAAGATCATTCAAGTGATTCGATTACGAAAGACGCTGTGCTTCAATTCTTACAAATATGAGATATTCCACTCCGAATGAAATACTGAGTTTCCTTGAAACGGCCCTACGCTGCTCTTCCAAAGGAGACCCTTGTTTGGACAGACTCTCAGATATTTCTTTACTTTTTACCTTGTTTGACCCACCTTGGCCGCAGCACTTCCACATTGGCTGGTAACTGCTCACCAAAGGTGAAACCTACTAATGGGAATTGACACCGAGCCAGTACCTTTTCATATTGCATTTATATCCTTTAGTTCATTTTTATATCCACGGGAAAGTATACGCGCAATTGTACGGCTTTATCGGCCAATGCGTCACTCCCGTAGATTGTGTGGGTTTCTATGTAATTTGTTAGTAGGACCAGCAAGGGGGCCCTCAGCCCTTTCCCATTGGTCCATGTCATCTTGTGGGGCTGGTCAACCATCCTAGGTGGACATCTAGAAGGTTGGACTAGTCATATGCCACATGGGTAGACAAGTGGCCCATTTTATCCAAGGTAGGCCACCTACCATTCAACCTCCCATTCAACCTTCTACTACATGGTCAAGGGGCGCCCCCTTCCACTTGCCTTAGTTTAATATTTTTTGTGTGTTATTAGAATGCAATCCCAGCCATCCATCTCACACCCCTAGATCCAATGGTTGAGGTTGAATTTGGTTGGCATCACATATAAGCTTGTATTTTCATGAGAAAATCAATGAAAAATCAGAAAATTGTGTTGAAGCTTGGACCATATTGCGCCCCCTTCCTCTCTCCTGGTGTTCTTCCCTCTCCAACCTCAAGTTCTAGAGTGATTCTACCTTCTATCATCTCCTCTCAACCTCCGGTGATCGTCTGTGCCGCCGCCGCCGCCGTTCGTGCCGCCATCGAGCCGCCTCTGCAGTTCTATCTTCGTCCGATCACAGAAGCTTCCACGAATTGTCTGTCTTAGCCACGAGCATGGATTGATCTGAATTTTTTATGGTGTGTTCAGCCCTTGCATCCCAAGATCCACTTAAATTTTCATGCCAAAATTCCATCTTTTAGTATTTTTACATTTTCATCCAACCTGTCATCCCAGATCTGCCAGGTTTCTATCTACAGTGACAGAACCTCTACGTTCTCCCCCTCCGACCATCTATTTTATTTTTCCAAAATCCTCTCAATTTTACTAGGAGTTCTATCCATCATTCCCTACCTCCACAAATTTTATTATGTTTTTATCAGCCTTCTATCTATTTTTAGAAATTCGTGTTCTTCCTCTGATACAGTGTTTTTAGTCAGATCCCAGATCCGACCACCATCCACTTCCAAAATCAGAACAAATCACCACCATCTCCAAATCCAGATCCAAAAATAGTCCTGATTTCTTTGTTCAATTTCCTACAACCTTGCTGAAGAACACATCTTCAAATTCGGACATCTACTTCACGGTCAAAGGCAATCAACATGACAGTTCTCTATAGATCTGAGTCTTCGGTTATTGTACAACAGCAGCATATAAAATTCGCCAACATAAAGTACAAATCTGGTGAATTTTTCTAAAGGCCACTAGATTGCAGTACTTTGAAGCAGCTTTCCAACGGCTCTGATCTCGTCGCATTCCGACACCGGTGCTGATCGCAGCGTCCGTTCTCGCCGGAGCGCGCGCTGAAATACAGAACCGGCAGATTTTCGATCGGTTTTTCCGACCGGTGCCGAACGGAGCCGCCCGGCCTCCGGCCGGCGAACCAGCGTGCCGCCAGCCCGGGGAGCGCTTCTCCAAGTGTCTCCACTACAGCGGTACCATCGGGTCCCACACGGCCCCTCCGGACAGCACGTGGGCCCCACGGTCGTGAACACGCGTGTAGCCGAATCAACACATGAAGCTGCCCGTCAACACGAACTCGGTCCTCCCGGGCCCATTTGTATAGCCCTTTACCTCCCTGCGTGGAGTGGGCATGTTCCCATTGCTGTAATTATTGTGTGTTAAGTTTCCCGGGAGTACGAGTTTTCGGCCGGGTCCGTCTTCCCCACGCCGAGCGCGTAGAGGTATCGCATTCGCTCCCTTACTTGGCATTTTGCTTAATTTCATATATGCTTATTTATGCCACTGCTAGAGAGCATGATAGGGTAATTAGCTCGCTTTTTATTTATATCACCGCTGCTGCGAGAGAGAGCGTTACCGTCCCGTGACCCGATCCGGGCACGAAAGAGAGAGTCGACCACCCTAGCTCTTGCCGGTTTCTCAACCGTGCACGTCCGACGCTTCCCTCGTTAAGGGACGATCGCGAGCTTATCGTGTCCATGTCTCGTCCCGCATCAATTTGGTATCAGAGCAAGTTTGAGTCTAGGGTGTCCAAAAAAAAAGTGTCATTCATTAGTCATTTACGTCTAAGTCGTGTTTAGGCTCATCATTGTTTTAAAATAAACAAAAAAAAGTGTCTTTTTGCATTGCATCCCTTTACTCGGTATATCAAAAGGTGTTGTCCGAACGTTAGGCTACGCCTATCGGGAAGGCCGCACACTTGCGCGAGTGACCTTCGGGTCGATTACCTCCGCCGCGTACCGCGTTTTGGTGTGTTTCCAATACCCTATTTTAGGGATCGGGTTATGCTGTGGGTTAACGGAATCTGGGGTTGCATCTTCTTCAAGTTGTGGGTCAACGTGTGTTCGAGGATTTGTTCCTCGAGTTCCAAGCTATGTGTCAGTGTGTGTGTGTTTCGGAGTTCATCCCCTTTAAGCTATGGGTTAGCGGGAAGCCTCACCGTGTTCCGGTGAGGGGTGGACGTAGGTCTGCGAGTTTGTAGACCAAACCACCTTCAAAATCCTGTGCATTGGCAGTTGCTTGTTTGTGTTCGTATCCATTTCTTCAACCCCCGATTAGGATGGTTTATTGATTATTATATTCACTATATCGTTTCTGAGCTTCTGATTGTTTGCCTTGCACACTACATCCGCCAGGTGCTCGTCGCGAGTATTATTTCTTTGTTTTATGCACACACGCATTTGATCTCTATTCAGCATAACAGGTGCTTCGAACACATTGCTACACTTACCCACAGATGCGTGGGTTCAGCCTTGTCTACTTGTTCTCTGCTTAGCCGACCTGTGTTCTCTAGTGCTGCAGACACTCTATCTACCTCATCCGAGCGATAGAAGTGCTCCACGTTGTTTCATCGTTTCATCTAGAGCTGCGATGTTGGTGTCCTTCACCTTATCATTATAGAGTTGCATGCTTCCGCAGTTCATTTAGTGTTGTGCACTTGATTCATTTTTAATTGGGCATATTTTTAAAGGGATCTATCATGCCCCGAGATATGCAACACTATTAAGTCAGGAACGCAAATAGCCGATAAATAAGCCTCAGTCTATCATGATAATTAGAGCGCTAAACATTCACACATAAAAGAGTGAACACAAGATAATATACTCACAAATTCTAACTTTATTGAATACTAACTTGAGTTTATAATGACTCTTGTCTCCTTGACATAATAATTCACTAGACTTTTTTTTTTAATCAAGAAAAACCTTACCTAGGGATTGGTGGGAGAGTGGACCCCTTGCCGAAGGTTAGGGGAATAGCCACTCCACCATCATTCGCTAGGAGGCAAATATTATTACCATAGGAAAAAGAATAACAATTACAATAATTCACTAGACTCAATAAAGAGAAAATTACATAACATGATCGAATTCACCACCTATCCCAGTGAAGGAATTCCAACTGCAATATAACTTTTGACACTAAGGCTTCTCTCATTCTTCATTCACTCTCGGATCCACCACTTGAATAGTCTTAATCTAACCCGCTAGAGTCTCCTGAAAAGATTAAGAAAGTAGGGAATGAGCGCACTCGCCCAGTAGGTATCTTCGTATCAACATGAAGGAAATATTTAAGTAATTAACATTTTAGCTCTAGAAGGTAAAGTAGGAAGAATGCGATAAAACATACAATAAAAACCAAAGTAACGCAAGTAGCAAGACATAAACAAGATAAGAGATATAGGAGCATGATCAAGTAAGATTGTAGCATGAATATAAGTTTGGCCTTTCATTAACGAGAATGTAAAGCATGTATCGAGAATGTAGTTTTCATAACCATAAAGGTTATGCACTAGAAAGTCATCAAGCATTTAATAATCAAGCATGAGATTTCGTGAGAATTCGTGGATTTCACCCGTTTATAAAAAAAGTACTCCCAGCGTAATGCGATGCCAGTATTCATCATACCCCATGGTTTATAGTATGTTTTCGGCCATCTATCGAGGGGGTGAGCGTGGAGCCCTTGGACACCGTCCGTGCCCGCCCTTGCATCTTCAAGGTATAAATCAAGCTACTTCCACGAGAAATATAAATGTAGGCCAATAATGTCAAATTCAAACAATAGTTCATGACAACAATATCAAGGTAAGAACGTACCAACATGAAATCATGAGATCAAGGATGAATTAAAAGATATTATGCTACGGGAGGAATCCGGCAGCATAACAGTACATTTCCATTGTTCCATAGTTCATTAATAACTTATTGAATAAGGTGTTGGGTTTCAGACAATCAGAAGATCATCCAAGAACAGTGTATAACCAACCCTTGAATCAAACCACGGGTTGAGCAATATGTAGACATAACACGGTCGAGTTGGGACCGTTTTCTTGATGTAGCGGTCAAGTCCATACCGCTATTAGGATGGAGTCGATGCAGAAGAAGGAACATATCGACGCAACAAGTAACTAGCCGAAAGCGGTCACACTAGGACCATTATCAGGAAGTAGCGGTAGCCTGAAGGCTGTGTTCAGATCAGTTCACAGAAAATGCAAGTTTCACGAAGTGCTTTCTAGACTTTTAGGTTTTTAAGGTACAACCAGCTCGGCGTCTTAGTGAGAATCCCAGGCTCGCGGAGACTTACGGAGGCCTTGAAACAAGATCACCTAGTCCGGTAGAAGGAATATCCGACGGAGAGGCTCTCAAGTCCAAGAGAGTGTTCCTATCAAGTGCAAGTGATCTAATAGCGTCGTACCAGAGTACGTGCTATATGTGAACTTAATAAAATAGAAATAAGGTGAGAAGGGAACGCGCCAAACACAATCACGATGCAACTTAGTCGTGGCAATTCCTTTAAGTACAAACTATAAAGTTTTGGCAAAAAATTAACATACATGAAATCAAGCCATTTAACACATGCTAACACTACTTATGATGGCATGACAGGATTTAGAGCAAAAATAATGAAATAAGACATGCTTAGCATTATATCTAATAAGGAAATAAACAAAGGTTGGGATGGTTACAGAAACAAAGTAGCAGTCTATAGTGGAACGCTACTTCGAGGTGGCGGTCTGTCTGGGGCTCCTACTTGAAAATAGCGGTGCCTGTAGGACCACCTGTTGTGTCCCTGTGGTTTTGATGAGGTCAATTATTATGACTCATTATAGATATAATCCTTGATGCATTTATTAATGATCTCATCATAGAGGTATGCAGTCTGTCAGTTCAGGTTCTGAGAATGACTCAAAGTACTGGCTGTTCAAAAAGGTGACAAAAAGTCAACGCTACTGACTAGTCAAAAAGGTGACAAAAGGTCAACGCCAGTTAGTCATTGGACTGAAGCATACAGGTCAGTGAATATATCATCTGCCTATCAGGTAAGGTCAATGCACATCTCAACTTGAAGAATATAGGTTAGTGCATATACCTTAAAGTCTGTGCACATATGTTCATTTCAGTGCATTCAGGTCGGTGCATATCTGTTCAGGGCAGAGCACATGTATGTAGAAGGTCTGAGCACCTTTGCAACAAGTCCATGCTCACGTAATCATTTCATCAAAACAGATGTGTGCATATGCATTTCATCGAATAGGTTGTGCACATGTTTACTTCGCTGCTATGAAGGTTGATGCACATATGTTAGAAATAGGTATAAGGTGTATGTACATTGCATAGTAAGGCAGAGGCAAGTCGGTGCACATTTACAATAGCACATCTAAAGTCGATGCTCATTTGATCTTTAGCCATACTAAGGTCGATGCACTTCTGCCTTAGTCATTCACATAAGTCTATGTACATTACTCTTCAGTCAATGACGGTCGATGCTAGTTTAGCCTTCAAGCATCTAAGGTCGATGCACATCTTACCTTAGTCATACTAAGGTCGATGTACATCTTGTCTTATTCATACTAAAGTTTGTACACTTATGCTAGCGATAGCATGTAAGGTCTGAGCACATTTGCGTAATCGCATTCTTAAGTCGGTGCACATTCAGTAGTTTGCATTATTAGGTCTGTGCACATTTACACGATAGCATGAATGAGGTCTGTGCACATTTGCACGATATCATGAATGAGGTCTGTGCACAGTTTATACCATGCTAAATGAGGTCGGTGCACATACAGAACATATGCATAATGAAGTCTGTGCATGATCTGCATATACCTTTACAAAGTCAAAGCACATGTATTCAATTTATTCACTAAGGTCAAGTGTGTTAGCATGATGTAGTGGTGCAAACCAAGATTCAGAGGGGGGGGTGAATGAATCTCCCTCTAAAAACTTGATCAAATTAAAACTGAGCCTGAAGACTTTAGACTAATGCGAAATTAAAAGCAATCAGGAACGTAGGTAGAAACGCGCCTAACATACATCTAACGGTTGACACATTAAAAAGCAAACCAACGTACACAAGAACTTTTTAGGTGGTTCGGTCCTCCAGACCTACATCCACCCCACACTCAATCCAGAGTGTGGATTACTACTGACTCACAGATTGAAACCGCTGGGCCTCACAACTTACCTACAAACTGCTACGCATCACAGCTTGCCTCAGCTGGGCCTCATAGCTTGCCAACCGCTGGGCATTACAGCTTCCCCGACCGCTGAGCATTACAGCTTAGCTATCTAGAGGAATCCACCTCTGCCGCTGGGCCTTATAGCTTATGCCACCGCTGATACACAGCTTAGAAGAAATATGAAAAATGATAACAAAAAATCAAAATGTTCAGCATCAGAAGACTGATAATAAAGACAAACCGAAATGCTCACGCAGGAGCACTATGCCTTGGATCTGATCTAGAGGACACAATGGAGAACAGATCTTCAAGACTTGCTTCAATTGCTTCACGATATCTTCTCTCGAGATCCCTCTTCTTCACTATCTCGCTATCACCTATCACTCTCAGACTCACACTCTTCTTTCTCTCAGATATATGCTGAAATACGGCACTCTGTTCTTCTTCTCAGATCTCTTCTTCTCTTTTTCTCTCTCAAACGTTTTCTTCAAAATTCCATCATCTATAGAAGGCACGACCGGGTCTTCTATTTATATAGCTCGTAGAAGAGAGGCACGTGGAAATCAAGTTTCCCACCCGAAATTCCAACAAGAGTGCGCTTATCGGAGCCCACGTGTCAGATGTAGAGGATGAGAGAAGGACACGTGGCTGAGAGTTCTTGGAGAGCAATTCTCCTCGAATAATGTGCTTCAGTCACAGAATCTTGGAACACATGCCTCACTTGACGTTCTATTTATCTCAGAGATATGGGAATTTCATTTATCCTACCAATTAAAACATAGGCATTTAGTCAAACATTTTGTGAGCTGAAGTTCATACAAACATTCATATGCACGGGCTTATTATATGAATGAGACAAACATGCACCAACTAGGTACATACATAGATGTGAGAGCTTAGACCATTACATGCATTAAGTAGACGTGCGCTGACCCTTGTATGCATAAGACAAATATGTGCACCGACCCTTTCATGCGAAGATAAAACTTGCACCGACCCTAATATGAAAGATGCATAAAGTGCACTGACTTTTGTATGCGAATGATAAAACGTGCATCGACTATAGATGCAGTCATCAAGAGTGCACCAACTTCTCTATGCTTGAGACACAAAAGTGCACCGACCCTTGCATGCATGCAGCAACAAAAATTGCACCGACCTATACAAGCCTGATGCAAAAGTTGCACTAACCGTTATACCCTTAAGATGAAACATGCATGGACCTATATTGCACAAGGCAGGGTAAGCACCAATGTGTAATACCCAATGCAGAGTATGCACTGACTTCTACATGTTTGAGGCAAAAACTACACCGACCTTATGTACACACATCAGAACATGCACTGACTTGGTGTGCATTCACGCAGAATGTGCACTGACTATATGAGCTAGAAGCAAAGATTGCACCGACCTTATTAGAAGAATACAAAACATGCACCGACCTTATTCTTCCTTATGTGTAAGGCAAAACCGTGCACCGACTACATGTGCATTCTACAAACAGAAATGCACAGACCTAGTATGCATTACTTCAGAGACATGCACTGACCTTAATACACTTAAGGTAAAATATGCACCGACTGCATATGCATTCCATAAAGACTGCACCGACCTGCATGCTGATGAAAATTTGCATGGACTTGATATGCATACGGAGGTAAAAATGCACTGACTTATTTGCTATCCTTAGACACGCAAAATATGCATTGACCTATATGACGTCCTTGCATGAAGACTCACAATGTATGCACAGACCTATATGAATGCATAAACATAAACTGCGTCGACGTTGATGAACTCTATGAATGATCATGCAACAACCTTTGTTTTGATATTAAGACACACAACAGATTAGATTGAAGAGTTTATTCATTTTAGTCTTAACATGACTCATAGAATGTCATTCTCAAAACCAGGGTTTCAACACTCTCCCCCTTTTTGATGATGACAACTATGAGTCATGTATGATCAAAAATAGTCAATGAATTAAAAAATCATTCTTCACACACTCATTCAATTCTAAACACTCAAGCAGGTGAGATCACAAGTTGTTAATCATCATTCACACAATTTATTCGTTGACATGCGCAGCAAGAGTAGCATTCAAAATAAATATGCATTCAACACAAATATGCAATATGTAGTAATGACATTTATGTGTACAGTAAGAAAAACAAACTGATTTTTGATTAAGTATCTCATAGACATATCTCATAGATAAAATAATCTCATTCAGAGCGTTTTTACACCAGAAACATCAAAAACATATCAGCATCAGTCAGCATCTGCTCAGCATCAGCATCTGTCCAAACATCAAAAACATATCAACATCAATCAGTATCTTCTCAGCATCACCATCTGTCCCTCCAGATAATGAACTGCCATACATGACCAAAAATTCTCCCCCTTTGTCATTATCAAAAAAAATTGGAGGACTCTTAGACATCAGTAGGACTTGTTTGGCCAGAACTAGCACCTTGGGAGCTTCCCCTTCCTTTGGGTGGAGTGCTGCTAGAACTGCCCCTTAGAGGTATTGCCCTTGGATATGGAATTCTTTCAACTTTAGTTCCGAGGGCTACAAAGTTGGCCATCACTTTTTGGTCATTCTGCTTGACTAAGGCATGAAGCTCTTTGACAGTAGTTGTCATATCCACAAACCAGTTTTACATCATGCTACTTAGATTGTCTAGTTGTGAAGTCTACTGGTTGTGTATATCAGCCATAAAAGTAGAGGAACTTGTGGCCTATTCAGTGACAACATTTTTGAAGCTGCTGGCTATCATCTAAACTTGTACATGAACTATTTCTAGTTTCTCACGGATATTCCTAATCTGTTTCATGCTGCCATGCACTTCACCAGATATAGCATTGACTCTCTTGGTCAGAGCCTTCTATTCTCCTTTAAGTAAGGTCATCTGAAGTTTCACATGCTCTAACTCTATCTTAATGTCATTTCATGATCGTGAAAATCCACACACAGTGGGAACATAATCTTCCCAACTTCCAAAATTACCACAGCTTGCTTTGAGGCCCTAGCGGAATCATCTTCTTCTTCAAAGGTTGTATCTACCGTAGGAGAAGTGGTTCCCGCTTCTTTTTCTTTCCCTTTTTCTGACTCTCCTTTAGGCACTTCAGAGCTTATATCTTGATCTTGTGCCATCTTTAATCTTGTCTCCTTTGGTGATCACTCTACAGCCTCCGCGGGAGAGGAATCCTCTGGTAGCTGTTCGTCCATTGCCTTCCTCTTCCCCTTGCTCTCGGCGGCCGGAGACGACATGGTAGAAGCAATGAAGAGTGGAGGACGAATCGTAGAAGAACGAAAAGAAGAGATGTAGAAAGGGAAACTAGAGAGACTAGGCTCACGGTCTCGGCACGAGAGACGGAGTCGTAAATGCGAGAGGTTTAGGCTTGAATGAAGAGGTATGATAGACAATGTAAGTAGAGTTGGGTATTTTATATGAAAAACTGCCGACTTTACCAAATTCAACAATTAATACCTAGACTACCCTTTACTTAAAAGAAAATGCCTTTCTTCGCCTCTTTGTGTTTCTCGACATATGGGATTACATCTTATGATAAAAATCTTCACAACTTATTCCTATGAAGCAAACTCAATGGAGATAAATCAATTTAATCAAGAACACTGCCCAATCAGAGAAATCAATAATCTTACTGGTCATTTTCATTAGCCAAAACTGATTGAAAAATCTATTTTATATTAAACTTAAAATAATTTTAGTTTACTGAAAAGACCCCAAAGTCAACCATATTTTTCATTGTTCTTTCATAATTTTTGATTGAGCATTCCAGTATTACTACACTTTTTTACTCAAGGAGACATGTTGATTAAACACTAGAGTCCCTGGTTACTCAGTGCAGTTTTACCTTTATGCTTCAAATTTTGAACAGAGATGACATTTATTATCATGACTTGACCTTTGAATTTCTTTAAAATAGATGATCCGTTTCTCAAATGATATGCCATTGCTCTGCCTATTTCATTATTTTTCTTTTCATTTAATGGCGTATTCCCTGGTCTTTTAACAGAATTTTCTTAAAACTTGGCTTAAGAACCATATAAACACCAGATTTCCTATCAGATTGACTTATTACTAATGACTTTCAGATTTTAGACAATCTTCTGAGCAGTTCCAATTTGGACTATTTTAAGACCATTGAAGAATCATTCAAGGTTAATTGTGAGTATTTTAAGATAAGATTTAATCTTCATAAACCGAAAATCACATTTCAATTAAGATCAATAAATTTGTTCTTAGTTCTGAGTTATCTTAGTAGTTGACTGTTGAAGATTAGTAAAGGTGACAGATTTCAGACTTTACTCCCCCTGAATTACACGACCTATGATTTTATTATGAAGAATAGATGAGAACTGGGAAATGGATAAGTCAACGAGAAGATGAGCAATGGGATATGAGTGAAGGCCACTCAAGAGCAAGGTTAAGACTAAGGGCCAAATAACACACACTCAAAGACTCATCCTTAAAGTCTAGCCACATACTACCAACCTTCTATATATAATCTAGCAACATTCAGCCTTCAGCTTGTGGAAAAATTAGTGTTTCCAAAAACCAATTCTCAAACAACTTACCTTTTATCCTAGACCAGACTCAAACTGATTCCACAACCAATATTTCAGCAGCAACACTTCACTACTCATCAAACATATTTAACCCACTGACCAAACAGTAATGCAGCAATACTCAACAGACAGAACAGCCCCAAAATATTATACACACAATCTCTGATCAACTCAGCTCCCCCTCAAAGTGTGCAGAGATTTCAATCAAGCATCACTTGTTTTTCCTAAGGTACACAGAGATGTAGCAACTAAATGCACATTTCAACTTTAAACTACATGCAATGTTTTGGACTTTTGGTACTTGGCGGAGGTTTGGCCTCTACACATGGCATGGGTTTCCAGACAGAAGACATATGCTCTTCTCCCAACTTCCATTTGATATACCAAGAAGTTATGCAAACCTATACATCTACTCATGAACATAAATGACAAAAAAATAATCTCACATGGAATTTGCATGAATCAGATTGTCAGCATGTATTACTCATAACAAGATGACATCAATCATCAATTTATTCCAATCAAGCATGCAGCATTCCACAGAGAGCATTATTCAAGCAATTTCAATTAAGAGAATTGAGAAGTGGGGTTTAACTAACCTTTGTGCCCAGATTTTATTGAACCCTATTTTATTTTATCCACAGGAGCACACCTGCATCCAAAAGGTTATTTGAAATATCTTGGAGCCCAAGAGTTCTTGGGTCCAGCAGGATTAGTAGCACCCCACATTGGTGTTCTCCAATTATTCCACCCACTCATCCAAGAGCATTCAGAAGTAATGTGGCCTAGTTTTCCACAGTTATTGCATATGGGAAGTTTATGCATGAAGACTAAATCATGAATTCTCCTAAATGCAGAATGTTTCATGTGAGCAGGATGAATTGCATTGTCTTTCACAAACCAACAATCAGATTTAATATGCCCAAACTTTCCATAATTAAAACATGTAACCTTCTGAGTTTCTGATTTTCTAGCATGCTTATTAACATAACTGTTTTGAGCATGAATTTTTCTAAAAGTTTGATTTTCTTGTTTCATTAGATTACAGTTATGCATATAATGGCCTCTTTTTCCACAATAAAAATATGCATCAGAAATATTTCTAACAGGACTTTTCACAGGTTTGTTTCTAACTGCATTTACATGTTTGCATGCATCTAACTCATCATTTGTCAAAACAATGTAATCATCCATAACATGTCCTTTCCTACCACAGTAGTAACATCCATGCAATTTAGTGACAGGTTTGTTCATTATGTGACCAGAAGTATTAAGGACATTCACAGGAGAAGCATTGTTCTTCTTTTTCTATTTTTGAACATTCACATAAGGAGCATTGTTCTTCTTATTCTACTTTTCATCCTTTTTCCGATTTTTAATGATGTTTTCTAATTTCTGAGCAGTAAAATGAAAAATAGATGAACTAGAGGGTTTTTCTTGTTCTGAACTTTTTGCAAACACAATTGAATTTTTCTTGCCATTAACTTTCTGATTAACTGGACTGTAGCCCAGACCCGCTTTCTGAAAATTTACATTCGATCCAAGGATTTTATTCAAGTTATCTTTCCCTTTTATGAATTTTGCCAAGTAATTTTTTAGATCTTCAATCTTAGTTTGCAAAGAAGCAATGTTACTCTCATAACTTGCAATGTCAGTTTCACAGGAGATTACTTGATGATGGAGAGCATCATTCAAACTTTGGAGTTTGTCTATTTCCTGTTTTAGCTTTGTTTCATAGTTAGCTTCATTTTCTTTCAAGACAGATTTTCCTTTTTCTATAGCTAACCATTTTTCTGACATAACAACGTTTAGGACAATTAGCTTTTTGTTTTGTTCTTCCAGATGACAATTTTCTTCAAGCAGTTTATCTTCATATTCATCAGCATCCTTTTTCTTTTTAAGCAATAATTCATTTTCTTCTTTTAAGGATCTGATTAGACTCTTTTGGATGTTATCATCAGAATCAAGATCTTCAATCAATTCCTTTAAGAAAGCACATTCATTACATGTGTCTTCAGTTTTGTCAGATTGAATGCTGGCATTTAATTTGTTCACAGATAAACATTTCTCACAAGAACCTTCTCTCTTTTTCATGTCTGATTTTAGATTTTCATTCTCTGCTTTTAAACATGTAACTTCAGATATCGTTTCTCTTCTTAGCTTTTTCTTTTCAGACTTTACTTTCTCATATTTTTCATTCAAATGTTCATGCAATGCAACAAGATCTTCAAAACTAAATTATCAGTTTCAGAATTTACCTGGGAATATGAATCTTCCATCTGATCACTATTGTGATTTCTAGCCATGAGGCACTTTACTTCATCTTCACCTTTGCGGGCTGTTGTGATGTTGATGATTTCAATGGCACTCCTGCACTTAGAAATGAATGGAAATTGGTCAGCATTTATCGCCCTTCTCGTTAGTTCCAGGGCCTTTTGATTCTCAGAAACTTCAGTCTATCTGAAGCCTTCCATTGGGATTTATCCTCTGGAATTTCATATGGACTGTGTGCAATAAGTATCCACAGATCAGGATTAACATGCATTACATAATCTTTAAATCTACCAAACTAGATGTAAAAACTCAATCCCTTAAATCTGGGAAGATCAGCCATGAATATCAAGTTCAAGTCAGATCAGAAACCGCAATAAGAAATAGATGAAACCAGATTGCACCAAAAATGAGACAAGATCTAATCAGTAGGTCGTTGGACCTTCTGTTGCAGATTCCCGCTCTGATACCAATTGTTAGCATGATGTAGTGGTGCAAACCAAGATTTAGAGGGGGGGTGAATGAATCTCCCTCTACAAACTTGATCAAATTAAAACTGAGCCTGAAGACTTTAGACTAATGCGGAATTAAAAGCAATCAGGAATGTAGGTAGAAACACACCTAACATACATCTAACGGTTGACACAGTAGAAAGCACACCATAGTACACAAGAACTTTTTAGGTGGTTCGGTCCTCCAGATCTACATCCACCCCACACTCAATCCAGAGTGTGTATTACTGCTGACTCACAGCTTGAAACCACTGGGCTTCACAGCTTGTCTACAAACCGCTGCGCATCACAGCTTGCGTCAGCTGGGCCTCACAGCTTGCCAACCGCTGGGCATTACAGCTTCGCCGACCGCTGAGGATTACAGCTTAGCTATCCAGAGGAATCCACCTCTGCCGCTGGGCCTTATAGCTTATGCCACCGCTGATACACAGCTTAGAAGAAATATGAAAAATGATAACAGAAAATCAAAATGTTCAGCATCGGAAGACTGACAATAAAGACAAACTGAAATGCTCACGCAGGAGCATTGTGCCTTGGATCTGATCTAGAGGACACAGTGGAGAACAGATCTTCAAGACTTGCTTCAATTGCTTCACGATATCTTCTCTCGAGATCCCTCTTCTTCACTATCTCGCTATCACCTATCACTCTCAAACTCACACTCTTCTTTCTCTCAGATATATGCTGAAATACGGCACTCTGTTCTTCTTCTCAGATCCTTTCTTCTCTTTTTCTCTCTCAGACTTTTTCTTCAAAATTCCATCATCTATAGAAGGCACGACCGGGTCTTCTACATATATAGCTCGTAGAAGAGAGGCACATGGAAATCAAGTTTCCCGCCCAGAAATTCTAGCAAGAGTGCGCTTATCGGAACCCACGTGTCAGATGTAGAGGATGAGAGAAGGACATGTGGCTAAGAGTTCTTGGAGAGCAAGTCTCCTAGAATAATGTGCTTCAGTCACAGAATCTTGGAACATGTGCCTCACTTGACGTTCTATTTATCTCAGAGATATGGGAATTTCATTTATCCTGCCAATTAAAACATAGGCATTTAGTCAAACATTTTGTGAGCTGGAGTTCATATAAACATTCATATGCATGGTCTTATTATATGAATGAGACAAACATGCAACGACTAGGTACATACATAGACGTGAGTACTTAGACCATTACATGCATTAATTAGACGTGCATTGACCCTTGTATGCATAAGACAAATATGTGCACCGACCCTTTCATGCGAAGATAAAACTTGCACCGACCCTAATATGAAGGATGCAGAAAGTGCACTGACTTTTGTATGCGAATGATAAAACATGCATCGACTATAGATGCAGTCATCAGGAGTGCACCGACTTCTGTATGCATGAGACACAAACGTGCACCGACCCTTGCATGCGTGCAGCAACAAAAATTGCACCTACCTATACAAGCCCGATGCAAAAGTTGCACTGACCGTTATACCCTTAAGATGAAACATGCACGGACCTATATTGCACAAGGAAGAGTATGCAACGACGTGTTCTACCAAATGCAGAGTATGCACTGACTTCTACATGTTCGAGGCAAAAACTGCACCGACCTTATGTTCACACATCAGAACATGCACTGACTTGGTGTGCATTCACACAGGATGTGCACTGACTATATAAGCATAGAAGCGAAGATTGCACCGACCTTATTAGGAGAATACAAAATCTGCACCGACCTTATTCTTCCTTATGTGTAAGGCAAAACCGTGCACCAACTACATGTGCATTCTACAAATAGAAATGCACCGACCTAGTATGCGTTACTTCAGAGACGTGCACTGACCTTAATACACTTTTGGTAAAATATGCACCGACTGCATATGCATTCCATAATGACTGCACCAACCTGCATGCTGACGAAAATATGCACGGACTTGATATGCATATGGAGGTAAAAATGCACTGACTTATTTGCTATCCTTAGACACGCAAAATATGCATTGACCTATATGCCGTCCTTGCATGAAGACTCACAATGTAGGCACAGACCTATATGAATGCATAAACATAAACTGCATCGACGTTGATGAACTCTATGAATGATCATGCAACAACATGTGGTCTGATATTAAGACACACAACAGATTAGATTGAAGAGTTTATTCATTTTAGTCTTAACATGACTCATATAATGTCATTCTCAAAACCAGGGTTCCAACAAAGTGGATATATTGTTGCATGATCATTAAGGTCGACACATGTGTTGTTATTAGTCTAATGGGTTCATCATGTAGCATGAACTGTCAAGTCTAAGCACATGAAGTATTATGCATTAATGTTCATGATCTTCTGTGACTTATCATATGATCATCTGATTTCCATGGTTTTGTTATATCATGATCATCCTTATAAACCATGCATAATAAACATCTCTCTGAATTACTTATGACAATAAGGTGTTTGATTAAATGCCTTTTATCTTGTTAATAGGGACTTGAGACTAAAAGGTTTAAAGCAACAGAATTGAACACCCGAAGGGCTGGGGATAGTCACGTGACTCAAGTTTCTAACTCACAGGCACGTTATCCAAGGAGAAGTCAGAACTAGAGATTCTGCCACGTGGACAGCTTATCCTCAGCGTCTGCCACGTGGACCATCAGTAGCACATCCAGATCGACAGTCTTTGTGTGGGAAATGTGTTTTTCCACGCGCCAGCTCTCGCAAGGCTATAAAAAGAGGCCAGGTTCCTCAACAGAAGGAGATGGAGAATAGATATGGAAACAAGACAGTGATGAGAGAAGAGAAGCAGATGGATCAGAAGAAAAGAGAGTGATCTCAAGAGAAGAATTCAGAGAGAAGAAAAAAAGTGAAGATCTGAGAGTTAGAATACAGAGTATCAAAATTTCAGAGAAAAGTCTGCGAGAAAAGAGTTAGAGTGCTGAGAGAAAGAGAGAGCTATCTGAAGGAAGAAGAAGGATAAAAAAAATAGAGTGTCGTATTTTAGAAGGAATCTGACAGAAAGGAGAGTGTGAGTTAGAGAGAGAAAAGAAATCGTGAGATAGTGAGGAAGAGAGTGCTCGAGAGAAGAGATTGAGAAGAAATTGAAGCCGTTCTTGAAGATCTATTCTACTGGCCTTTGGATCAGATTCAAGCCAGACTTGCTCCTGCGATAGCTACATTTCTGCATTTCATTTACAGCTTTCTGGTGTTGTGTTTCATCGTTGTTTTCATACTTTCTTTTATTGAAACTTCAAGCTGTGTGTCAGCAGAGCAAGCTGTAATGCTCAACGAGCGAGGTATGTATCTCGAACAGCAAGCTGTGACGCTCAGCTCTAGCAAGATGTGATGCTCAGCGGAAGCCAAGCTGTAATGCCCAGTGGATAGCAAGCTATGATGCTCAGCGGATGTAAGGAAGCTGTGTTGCTCAGCGGTTCAAGCTGTTAGGCAGCGGTAAGCCTCACTCTGGTTAGAGTGGGGGATGGACGTAGGTCTGCGTGCAGCAGACTGAACCATCTAAAATCATCTGTGCAGTGGTTTGTTTGCTTGTTCCTTAATTTGATAGATGTATGCTTAGCATCACTTACATAATTCTGAATCTTCTGTCTAGTGAGGAATTTGTTTGCACACCGTGCATTTGATATTGGTCTTAAGAGAGTAGTATATTGAATATAAGAACTTAGTCATCTCTCTACTTTACATAGAGCTGATCAGAAACTCAGTCTGTCTGATCGTCTATTTGTTACTAGAGAGTGTTTAATTTGTTCAAGCCATCTGATAGTTTAATTCTGCAACATTGTCCAGTTATAGTTTTAATTGAGCAAAGTTTTTTTAAAAAGGGGGAGATTCAGTCACCCCCCCTAAGAATCCGTTCTGCACCATCTCATAGACTTAACAATTGGTATCAGAGAGGGTCTCTAACATTCCAGATCCAACGATCTACAGAGGATCCTACTGTGTTTGTTGCATTGCTCACCTATTGATCTTTAGCCTATTACTTTGACTCTGTTTAGTTGTTTTTCAATGGCTCCTCCATTAGATTTTGATGGTTCCAACTTCAGCACTTGGCCAGGAGGCCTATGTACTTACATGAACTCCATTCATTCCAATCTATGGAGTCTTGTATTTAATGGCCCACATGAACTGCCTCATAATCAGACTAAGTGGTCTAATTAGGATAGACTAAAGAACCGTGATAATCTCACACTTCTTAATATTCTGAAAGCTACAGTTAATACAGACTTATATCCATTTGCTTTCAGGCGCACATCAGGAAAGGAAATCCTGGATGAAGTGATTGCCATTCATGAGAAGAAGGAAGAAGAATGCCCCATGGCTAAAAGAAGTGATCAATAGGAGGAAACATCATCTCAGGTAAGCTCTGCATCAGAAGAACTTTCGTTTGATGATTTATTAAATATGTATGAAGAGCTTATTGATAGACATAAGAAACTGAAATCTGAAAATAAAAAATTAAAAAACAAACTTGATCAGATTAGTTCAAATGTCTCTTGTGAAAATTGTCCAAAACTAAGACAATCCTATGATGAATGCTTGTCTAATGTTTATGCATATAAGAAACAACTGTGTTTACTAAAAAATGAAAATGAAGAACTTAATCTGAAAATTTTTGTACTGGAAGAAAAATTGAGTTCAATCAATGATGATCATATTTGTATCAAAAATTCAGATCAGAATGAAAAATTGCTGAAAGATTTTGATTATGCTAACTTGGAATTGAATAAGCTTAAGTCTGAAAATGAAACTTACAGAAAGCTGATTGATAATAATGAAGAGAAATTCAAAAGACTTCAGGGAGAAAACAGTTCAGTGTCTGAAAAATTGACTAAGATTGAAATGAAACAAACTGTCATTTGTGATCAATTTTTAATTGATGAGTTGATTCAGAACACTAATCTGATAAAAGAAAATGAAGAACTAAAGCAGTTGAACACTGCTATATCTGAAAGGTTTCTTGCTTTAGAAAAGGAAAAATCTGTTTACATAGAAGAATGTGAAAAACTGTGCAATCTGGAACAAGAAGTTGAGAAATATAAAACCGCAAATAAGGTGCTAAGTGAATGTGTTAATTGTAGTGAACAAGAGATTTTCAAATATGAGATACACATTACTTCTCTAGAAAATGAAATTAATGATCTGAAAAACTCACTATCAAAATCTGTCAAAGGTAAAGAGAAGTTAAAAGCTCCCTTAAATGAGGAAGCCACTAAATTATGTGAAGGGACATGTCATATTTCTGGGATTAAAAGGGATATGAGGAACCTGTTGTATACAACCTTTGTTCGAAGTTTAGAAGTGGCTGGAATCTCAAGTCAACCCCCAAAACAATTTGCTGATCCGAAAATTCAAAAACACAATAAAAGTGTGAAAAAGAAAACACTGAAAAAGAATGACAAATTGCATGTAAACAATTCTCAGGCTAAGAAATTCCCTGCTGTTCAAAGAAGGAATATTGAATGTTTTTATTGTGAAAAATCTGGCCATGTGATGAATGATTGTGTTGTAATGAAAAAGGATGATTTGAACCTTAGTAGAATCTATGCTAAGCACTCTCATGTTCAGAAACCTCTTTCTGCTCAAAATAAAAAGCTTTAGTGTTTTTACTGTCACAAAATTGGTCATCTAATGCATGAATGTAAAATAATAGAACAAGTTGACCTGAATGCAAGTGCTATGCCTGATAGAAACTTTCATGCTCAGAAAAGATCTAATCTTCAGAAGAAAGATATTAAATATTTTTATTGTGGTAGATCTGGACACATTGCTGCATACTATTGCAGGTTCAGGGAAAGAAATTCAATTCTAAATTTGTTGAATTACTTGCAAACCGAAATAATTTTGGAAAAACTAAATTTGTCTCTAACAGAAAATCTCTTGTGTGCTTTGACTATGGAAAGCCAGGCCACTGAGCTGCTGACTGTTGGCTGGCTGATAATGAAAAGATAAATTTTCATGTTAATAACAGAAATAATCATGTTCACTCACACCAACTTCATGTTCAAGCTAACGCATATAAGAAGAACATGAAATCTGATATTTCATGTTATTATTATGGACAATATGAGCACTCTAAGCATAATTGTTTTGTTATGAAATTTGATGACTCACTTGCTCAGAAAATGTGGAAAGCACCCTCTAGAGGTGCCACTGACAGTTTAGGACCCAAGAATTCTTGGGTACCAAAATTTGCAAACTAAGAAGTTATTTTACAGGAGTGTCTTATGGCTGAGAAATAGAAGGGGTAAATAAACCAAGGCACCCAAGTATGATAAACCCCAGTTCTGATCTTCATAGGTTTGGTTATTTGAATGTTCCATAATTCTGCTAAGATAACTGCATATGATGTTTGATCTGTTAATCAATGTTTGTGCATATATTGAATGAAGATATGTTGAATTCATTTCTCATCTCCCTGCATTGATGCTTTGACACTTAATTGTGCTACAACTGGTTGCATCTTGCATATTATGAAACTGCTATGCATTTTTATGCATGATTTCATGGTATATCAAATGGTTTAGCTCTAAAGGAAAGATTAAGTCTATCTGAAAGTTCTAACCATGTGTGAGATGGTCTCTAGACCAAGTTCTCCACCTAGTACCATGGGTCAAATGTGCACAAAGAGAAGTTTAGAAACTCATGAGCATATTCTACATATCTATGCATGTATGAGATTGAAAAAGAATTGGATATCCTTCACTGAAAAATAGAATTGTCTGTATTTGATGTATACATATGCCAATTGCATTTGTTTGATATTTGTCATATTGCATAGTCACTGAAAATAAATTGAACTTCTAAAAATGTGAATAGCTAGAATTTGATGCATGCATGTTGTCTCATGCATAAAATGTTCATCTGCATACATGACATGCACACATATTAACATTTACATATACTTAGCATATTGTCAATTTAAGAGGCACATAGGACTGCATTGGTACTTCATTGTCATGCATGACCATTATGCTATATCAAATGGTAAGTTACCAAAGGGCAGATGCAATCTGTCTAGAAGTTCTTACTATGTGTGAGGTAGTCTTTAGACCAAGTCCTCTTCCTGGTACCATGAGGCAACATGCACATAGGACAGTCTAAGATATAATTCATTGAACTTCCTTGCAAAATTTCTCCTGCATATGTTGCACTTAAAAATCAGTAATATAGTGCATAAAGTTAGGGGGAGATTGTTAAAGAAAATATTGCATTTCATGCTTATCAGATTAAGTCCCCTGCATGGTCTGCTTGCCACACATGATTGGTTAATGCATTTAGTTAAGGGAGGTTAATGCATTTGCATACATATAGTTAACTGCATATCATCTCTATTGAAAATTCCAAAAAGATTATTTTGAGTGCATGCATTCAGGGGGAGCATAAGAAAAATTCTTGAACTGCATGACTATCCTTGCTCATACTGATTATCTTTGCTCTTCCAAAAATTTATCTCAAACATTGGTATCAGTTGGTCTCACTTGCCTTCATCTGCTTTGAAATCATTTGAACTTATATCCTATTGTGTTTGAAAATCTATTGATCACTGCTCCTGCATTTACTTAGGGGGAGCCTCACTTGAAATACTCCTGTGCTATCTCGTAACAACTAGACAGTATATAAAAAGGCTTAGCTAAAAAGATAGGTCAGGCCTATCTGGAAGGTTAACCCTTGCGTGAGTAAGATCATTGGATCCAACCTCTGCCAAGTACTGTTCCAAGTTGTAATTCTGATTACCAGCTCACCTTGCAATTCACATTTTTATGATTGGCATTTACTGTCACTACTGTCTTAAGCTGGTTTGTCTGAAATATTTCTTTTGATCAACCTCGAACACATCTGTCATGCTCTTAGCTCATTGATTTCAAATGATTGTTCTTGGTTGCCATACCCTTGAAATTCTCTGTCACACTTGAAATTCATCTTGCTGTTCTCTACACAAATTTTTTTGAAATCTCATGGCCATTTGTCTGATGCATTTTTGATCATATCTGCTATAGGCATGAAACTCTAATCCTTTCAATTACAATGCATGCTTCCTAATGCTTCTATTAATTCTCCCACTTTAGGTAGGCACTAGGGCTAGATCCGTCAAAGTGAAGGTCATCATCTAGGATGATGTCCCAGAGTAGGGGGTTGGTATCACCCTTGACAAGGTCTGAATTGTACCACATTTCCGAGAGAGGAGTATACATGATGGTGCAGCGGGTGGACCGATGATGATTCTAATGTAATTGCGCCCTAGTGATGCGGGGTGGACACGCAACCTAGGACTCTAGCTCGTGATCGCCCCTAAGCGAGGGAAGATGTGGGACCAGGTGCGGTTGAGAAACCGGCCGTGAGTCTCGGGTATCGGCCTTTCCGCGTTAACTCGACTCGAGTCACGGGATGGGTTACACTCGCTCTCTCGCAGCGGTGATACAATTGATATAACGGGCTAATAACCTATCATATACAGCAGCATACACGAATAAATACGAGTAAAGCAAAGCCTACGAGGAGGGTAGCGAGTGTACCTCCACGCTCCGGGCGTGGGGAAGACGTTCCCGGCCAAGTATGGTAACTCCCGGTAACAACAGTAAAAGTTAATTATAACAGTAACTTTTATTACCCACTCCACGCAGGGAGGTAAAGGGCTACAAGTGGGGCCCGGGAGGATAGATCCTGGGTTGACGGGCAGCAATCTGGAGGTGCGTACGGCACGAACTCGGCCTGCTGGTCCGACTCTGCACTATTCCAACTCGGTGCTGCGCCAACTCGGTTGCTGACTCACTGGATAGCAAGCAACATTTTCCAAAGGAACGTCACCTTCCTGAGATCTTTCGGAGGCGCCACTTGGCTGGGACGATGGTAGGGCGTCCCTGAACGACTCCCCGAAGGGGCGGCTCCTGAAGTTGATTTTTGATATTTATTTCTGAATATCTTCTGGACTGTAATTTCGGACCTGCATAAGGAATAGATCTGTAGGCCTCGGTGACACGAATTACGACGCTCAGATCCGGAGGCCGATCGAGGCGTGGCTGGTACCGTTGGAAAGAGCGCTCATAGATCTACAACATATAATTTTGACACCTCCATCCACCGAACGGATTGAAAATGAATATGACTGTAACACTATTTTTGTTTCTGACTCAGACTGACAGACACACGGGGCAGCAAGAGATCTGCCTAAAACTGACCTTTGACCGAGGGTCAAATGAATTTTATAGACTCCACGAAAATTATGGTGGAGGGGGATATATGTGTGGAACACTGAGTAATTTTTTGGGATTTTCTGAAAATTTATAAATGGGTGGGGAAAACACCACAAGGTGGCTCTATCCCGTACATCTGCAAAAGGGCAGATTACTGAGAGGACAAACAAAAATATGGGAAAAATATCAAATGACATCCAAATGACACGAAATTTGAACTGGAGGTTGGGGAAGATAGACACAAGAAACCTTAAAAATTAGGGCTTGACCTGACAACAAGAAAAATAACTAGAATTTTTGGATTGGGGTTCTGTCCTGATGGAGACAGAACTCCTGTGAAGCGGTAGTGGCGGGGCGTTGGCGGCACCAACGGAAGGCGGCGGCCGGAAGTCGCATCAAACAAAGGATGGAGATCTTTGAGTCACACCAAGATGAGGGCTTCACACCCAAGAATGGGCAGCAATCACTACTGCAAGGGGGAGAGGAGAGACACAAGGGGTGTCCTTGGGCTTGCTCTTGCAAAAATGCTTAATTCTTCATTAATTTCTCTAATGACACTATACATCGGCTTATATAGAGAATGGCACGGGGTGGGGGATGGGAATTTCGTGGGAGAGAGGGGATTTTCTTCCCCATGTAGTCAAATGACTAAATTAAATAAAAAATACAACATGGGATAAACTATATTATAAGGGGGAAGCATCTTGGACTTTGCTTGGTCCAATTTTAAATTTTCTTCCATCGTGTCCCCTTGAATGGTCAAGCATCTAGAAGCCCACCTTGGACCTTTGACCAGCCCCACATTGTACCCTAAGGCTTAGGTGGACCAATGGGGAAAGAGATGGAGGCCCCTTACTGGTCCTACTAGTGATTGGATCGGCAAGCGGCTTCAACAAAACTATAAAATAGCTATTTATGTTTTAGTTGTCTCATGTTAATTGGGCCATATGTATGAGCATAATGGGTCATGTTTTATGTTCATAGTAATTATGTCTACAATAATCATGCAAGAGTCTTTTTTTTATTTGTGTCTTTTAGTCTTCCCAAGAGAGTTATGATGAGTAGGTATTAGGTGTTAATGAGTTGTCTTTTGATTTTCTCTGAAGAGTCTATAAAAGGCCATGTAACTCTTCATTAGAATACAATGAGTTGAATAGAATTTTTGGAAAGATTCCTCCGATGTGAGGTCCACACCCTTTCTATCTCTCTTTTCCCCATCTCCTTCCTATTAGGGGTGCGATGCCCCTCTCTCTCCCTTTCCCCACTACTGGGTGCGACGCCTAGATCTTCCCCTCCCTTCCCTCCTATTGCTTCTCCTCTCCCTGCATTTCCCCCCTTTCTGAACTTCTTCCCCTCTCCCTCTAAATTTCTTCTGCCATGGCCAACACCGCCATTCACCACCTCGTCTCTCTCCCTCTCTCTAAAACTCTCTCTCTCTCTCTAAGGGGGCCGCCCCCCTCTCTCTCTCTTCCCCCTCCCCCAAATTCGAATTCTCTCTCTCTCCTCCCTCCCTTCCCTCCTCATTAAAGCCATATCCCTTCCCCATACCCTCATTCAATTATTCCCTCAACCCCTAGGTGGAATCCCCTCCCCCTAGACACCCTTTCATCTTCCCAACACATCTCTTCACTTCCCCAAGCCCCCTTTCACCCCTCCCAAGCCAAAAATTCAAACTCCCTCCTCTTTCTCTCTCCCCAGCCCCCCCTTGGTCGACCTCCCTTGACCTTTCAGCTCCTAGGGTCGCCCCCCCATCTCCCCATTCCTCCTTGGCCATCTCTCTTCCCTCTCTCATTCCACCCCCTCTCTTGTGCTCACCCAGCCACCACACTGCCATCTCCTACTAGCTTCACCCCTCCCCTTCCACTCCAGCCTCCCTCCATTGACCGTCAACCTCCATCACTCTCACCCACAGCCATCCCTCCCCATTCCTCTGCAAAAACCCTAGTCATCCCCACCCCTTCATCCCCACCTATCACCAGCCCCTGCCCCAGTTCACAGGTAGCAGCAGGGGTACCTGTTGGAGGCTCTGATGCGACACCATCTCCAGGATTTTGCTGACAATCCATACATTTCTGTAAAGGGCATCCAGATAGATTTCTAGGCGAGGTGGTTTCGTCTCCATCCAAGCACCGAGCTGCCCGGGAGAGCCGTTCTCCCCTGATCGCGCAACCCAGGTCTGGACAGCAACCTGTCTGTATTTTCGAAGCTGCTCCGGCCTCATCCCCCATTTTCTGATCAAGCCCTTTGGGGGATCCCTACTAGGGTCGTCCAGCTTTCAGTCAAAATTGGTCCCGACAGATTTGGAGTTTCCAATCGAGAGCACCGGTGTCAACAATTCAAGTCTATCCTGCAGTCCACATCACTGGCAGCCAGAATAAACAGTCCACTGCAGGGAGCACCACGGCCTCTGCTGTCATCCTCTACCCGAGCCCTCTGGATCAGGTCATCATGGGTCAGTCAGCTTTCAGTCAAGCTTAGTCTCTCCCCATTCTGATTTTCCCACTGGGAGTTACACCCCCGACAAGCCTTCCCTATCCAGCCTGCGTCCTGGACAGTGCGACTTCACAAGAATCATCGGTACCGACATCTCCCACTTCATAACGGGGCCATTCCAGCATTGAAAGATCCCTGGGATGGCCCTCTTTGCGACAACTCTAGCCCCGCCTCGTTCCAGCCTCGGACCGGACAGCTACACCACTGGCAACTCGAGTCTAGATTTCTGCCCCTGCAGCCAGCTCGACCCCGTCAACATCAAGGAGTCACCACTGGCGTGATAGGGAGAATCAGGCAGAGTATTTTGGAGGAAGCACAATAGACTGAGCCATCTTTCAGTGGGCCCTGGTCCCACCTCAATCTGATACTCCAGCTGGGAGTACGACCTCATCCAAGCCCTCTCTGGCCTGCAATAGAGAAGCCCGGCGCAGTTCTACCGAATCTGTCGTACCAGGTGCAACCGAGATCAGAAAGAGGCGACGTTTCTTCCGGAAGTAAGATAAAGCGTCAAGCTTTCCAACGCCTTCAGTCCCATCCCCATCGGACTATCCAGCTAGGAGCTCTATCCCCGACAAGTAGCAGGCGGCAGGCAGCAAGGACAGCAGGCCAGCTTGCCCGTGTGAAATGGGTCGGCTCCCAACCACCTCCGCTCCCCACCCCGCCTGGCCTACATTTAGTTCCACATCAAATTGTTTTTGAACTCAGATGTCCGTTTCACATCAACTAGACTTTTACACAAAAACCTAAACAATCCTACGGAATGACAAATTGGCTTATAAAGCCTTACAATTACGTACATTTTTTCCCAAGCATATAAATGCAAATAAAAGGACTCAAATGTAAAATAAAAAGTAAGTGGTCTTGCTCTGATGTCCCCATCACCTAGGACCAACTTGTAGAGACAAGTTGAGAACTTGCTCTGATACCACTTGATGTTACACCACCTTGGGGGTGGCAGCCACTCAGTCGATGCCCTTGGACCTACAATTGAAAGCAAGTAACTTTGAGCGGCGAACTCACTATAGCTGACTGACTCGCATAGCGATCACGGTTGCTTGTAGGCAAACCGGCGATGGTGGGAAGGGTCTGTGGTGGGACCTCACTATTTTGGGGATTTGGCTAGCTTAGGATGGACCCCTAAGGGCCTGGGATGCCCAATTCCATGGGCGGCCAGCACGCCAAGGGCGTGGGATGTAAGGGGTTGCTCACGCCTTGCTCCGTGGTGGCACTCAATTAGATGACATTCAGATCGGGCACTCTCTTACCGTCCGACGGAGCTAAGAAGTAATACTAATTAAGCAAGATAATCCAGCAAAGAAAGGGGGGCCAGAAGCTCACCTGATCAGCGTGAAGATGCCAATCCTGGTCGGAGACAATGGCGAGCGGGGAGGCGTGAGTATGCACCCGCACGCCGTGCCGATGTAGCTATAACCTAAAAATTTAGAATAGTACACCACTACGCCTCTCGCAGGAGGGGGATCTCGGAGTGGGGATTAACTTGAATTACACCCCAAACTACCTCCACGCAAGGAGGGGCTATAAGCCGGCTAGGCAGGGTGGGGAAATCTATGTTAGAAACCAAAATGTGAGGAGGCCGTCGATTCTGTCGACTCTCTGGAATAGTGGACAGACTGTCGCTGTTGGCGCCGCTACGGACTCACCCGAACTCCGTTTGTGACGAAACTAGCGCCAAAACTTCCTGGGTTGGCCCAGGAGGACGTCAGAATTATTGGCGAATTTCCTGACGTTGTTGGTGGCTGGGACAAGGGTGCCATCGGCAGAAGTCGGAGCTTATTGTGGAGGCCTAAACAGTAGGGGAGTGTCGGTTCAGCTCTCAGAGGAACTGACCTGGCGCACCTTGGAAAGAAAATTTAGAACTTTTGATGCCGAGGTCCTAAAATCGCTCTGCTTCTTGGGGATGACAGAGGACTTGTAGGGGAAGCCCTCAGTCAAGTGGCGCTCCAAGAATCATAGGAATCAGACCGTGGGAGCCTCTACAATCCTTCTTTGGTTGTCTGCCTGGGAGGAGCTACGCAGGTCGTCGAGAATCACTCCTCTAGACAGCTCCGGTGTCGGGTGAAGACGAAACCACCTCGGCTACAAATTTGAATGGACGACAATTCCAACGGTATATGGTACACCTCCTTAAGCCTCACGATGGCGCCGTGGCTGCTGCTGCAAGATGCTGGTACTCTACTGCCTGCGACCTAGAGCTAGGGCTGATTGGGAGTGGGGGTAAGAGAGGAGAGAATGGGAAAGTGATGGGAATCAACACCTGACACTGACATTTTTAATTTACATTTGTGTCCTTTTAGTTTATTTTTATATCCTTGGGAAAACATATGTGCAATTGTAAGGCTTTATAAGCCAAACTGTGAGTCTTTATGTTTTAGTGGGTTTTGTGCAAAAGTCCAATAGGAATCAACACCGGACACTGACATTTTTAATTTCCATTTGTGTCCTTTTAGTTTATTTTTATATCCTTGGGAAAACATATGTAATTTTTATATCCAATAAGAGAGGAGAGAATGGGAAAGTGATGGGAATCAACACCGGACACTGACATTTTTAATTTACATTTGTGTCCTTTTAGTTTATTTTTATATCCTTGGGAAACATATGTGTAATTGTAAGGCTTTATAAGCCAAACTGTGAGTCTTTATGTTTTAGTGGGTTTTGTGCAAAAGTCCAATAGGAATCAACACCGGACACTGACATTTTTAATTTCCATTTGTCCTTTTAGTTTATTTTTATATCCTTGGGAAAACATATGTAATTTTTATATCCAATAAGAGAGGAGAGAATGGGAAAGTGATGGGAATCAACACCGGACACTGACATTTTTAATTTACATTTGTGTCCTTTTAGTTTATTTTTATATCCTTGGGAAACATATGTGTAATTGTAAGGCTTTATAAGCCAAACTGTGAGTCTTTATGTTTTAGTGGGTTTTGTGCAAAAGTCCAATAAGACTAGCAAGGGGCCCCCTCACTCCTTCTCCATTGGTCCACCTAAGCCCTAGGGGTCCATGTGGGGCTGGTCAAATTCCAAGGTGGCTTCTAGAATGATTCTTTCGTTCTTGGACAAGTCAATGGGACAGTGGGTGAAAAATGTCCAAGATGCCTCCCCTTAAGTCAAGGGGGTGCCCCCCCATTAAAATGACATTTTATATTTTCTTTTTTTCGGCCAATTGACCACATGGGGGAATAAAATGCTACCCCTCCCCTCTCTCCCACGAAATTCCAACCCCCTCCACCTTCCTCCCCTTCTATATAAACCCATGTATAGTGTTTTGTAAGGTTTAATGATGAATGAAGAAAAATTGAGTGAAATTGCTTGAGCCTTGAAGGGTGAGCCCCTTGTTCCTCTCTCCTCCCCCTCTTGGAGATGGATTTCTACCATTCTTAGAGTGTGATGCCCTTCTATCTTCTCCTCAGCCCCTCTGATTTCTATTTCTGCCACTGCCGCCGTCGCCATCGCACTGCCATCGCGCCGCCGCCACCATCGCCGGAGTTCTGTCCAAATCAGGACAAAGGTCCCATGTTCGATTTTTAGCTCCAGATCTACTAATCTTTTGGAGTCCAAATTTTGAGGGTAGGTTCACCATGCCAATACGCTCTCCCAAATTTTTTTCCCTACTTTCTAGCCTTTATTTTATATTTTTTCATTTTCGTGTTCTTCAACCTTCCAGTTCTGTCTGTACTCAATTCTGTGTTACAGCAACCCGGTGTTTCTTCAGTTCGACCCTTTTTCCTTTATTTCTTTGAGTCACCAATTTTATTGGAAGTTTTGTCCACCACACCCATCATCCACGAATTTTCTTGGAATTTCTAGAGTCCTTTTACTATTTTTAAAAATCAATGTCTTTTCCCAAATCTATCCTGTCCTATGCAGTTCAGATCCGACCCTTGTCAAGTATAAAATCGTTTTCCCCTATCCAACCTCTTCTAGAAAATCCACAAAAATTATCCCCAACTTCCTTGTTTCTTCCTCTACAACTTTCGTGAAGCGTCGAAGTTCCAGATCTGAGCTTTGAGTCACGGTCAACGCAAGTTATCAGAAAACTCTATTCTATCCCGAGTTTTCTAAGTCTGTCAGTCAGTCCATTGAAAAATCCACAAAGAAAAATCCAGATCCACAGAAATTCTTTTCACAGTCCACAGTCAAAGTATTTTGGATCAGCTTTCTGACAGTACCACTTTCACGTCGATCCAACCTCAGGAGTGATCGCAGCAGCTGATCTTGCCGAGTCGCGTGCTGCAATAATAGAACTTCAGATCCGTGGGCAGCAGGGTCAACAAGTGAAGACCGGAGCCGACTTGCCTTCCACAATGCCAACCAGCTTGCCGCCATTCCAGGGAGCGCCTCTCCAGGAGCCACCATCACAGCGGTACCACTCCGGGCCCACTCGGTCCCATCGAACAGCACGTTGGCCCCACAACCAGCAGCTTGCGCCGTCCGAACCATGCCGACGGGGTGATCAAAAGTGCTGCCCGTCAACCCAAGATCGGTCCTCCCGGGCCCACTTGTAGCCCGTTACCTCCCTACGTGGAGTGGGCGATAATTCACTGCTATAATTATTGTAATATTTAGTTACCGGGAGTTACCGCACTTGGCCGGGATCGTCTTCCCCACGCCCGGAGCGTGGAGGTAAATTTGCTCCCTCTCTCTTTCGCATTTGCTTTACTCGTATCTATTTGTATATGTGGCTGTGAGTGTTAGTATTCTTAGCCCGATATATTGTTATCACCGCTGCGAGAGAGTGAGAGTGAGTGACCCATCCCGTGACTCGATCCGAGTACACGCAGAAAGCTGATACCTGAGACTCACTGCCGGTTTCTCAACCGCGCACAGTCCCACATCTTCCCTCACATAGGGACGATCGTGAGCTAGAGTCCCAGGTCGTGTGTCCGTCCCGCATCAATTTGGTATCAGAGCGAGTTGAGTCTAGGGTAGTATTTATTTAAAAATATAAAAAAAGAGTCATTTAAGTCTAGGAGTCTAAGTCTAAGTGTCTCACTTGCATACCATTGTTCGGTATATGAAAAGGTGTCACCCGACCTTTAGGTTACGCCTATCGGAGAGGTGATTCACTCGCATGAGAGGATCTTCGGATCCCCGGACTCTGCCAGGTACCGGATCTTGGTTGTGTCTAGTTTCATAGTCGAGTCTGCATTTCAACTTTGCATCGCATTTAGAGTCGTGTCTAGGTGCTTGCATTAGTTTGCATAAAATTTTGCTTATAAAAGCAAAAAAAAATGCCATTGCATACCCATTCGTAGGGATCTGTTCCCATCTTTTGGCAACTATGGCCAACCCATGCTGACCCGTCCAAGGTGACAAGTCTGTGTCCGAGTACATTAGGGACTTCGAAGTGTACCAGTTTGGAAACGGACTTGAAGAGGAGAGTACCACGACTGCCTCTCAGTTCCGGAGAGGTTTGTAGCTTTATTTTTGGTATGAATGTCTTATCCGTAGCGCGTTCTCTCTAGCGCAGTCATATGAGGTCGCTCTCGAGGTTGAGCCTTTCGAGGCAAGGTTTGATGCCGCCATTCGGTAAGCCGATGCCGCCCTTTGGCGAGCATCTACCTCCCAGCCGATTCTTGATCAGGTCGGACCCCCACTCGGGCCCCCACCCTAGTCGGGGAATCTTTCACCACCCGTGAGTGCTCCATTGCCACCCTCTACTTCCGATCCTTCAGAACCATCTTATTTGGAGCCACCTCATCCCGAGCCACCCGTGTTTCTAACGGGTACACTTTTCATAGCCGAGCCACTTCTTAGCTAGCTCAAGGATGGCTTGGTCCCACCTCCTTACCCATCCATGGGCCCCACCCTACCATTAGTGCCGGTCAACTCATTCCATACCACATTTCGGTCTAGTCACCATGTTGATACATTGGATGACCTTATTGTGGAATTAGACTCGCAATGGAAGTTGACGCACCCATTGGCCCGAGGCTTCGACCAACCCACTAGTCTTAGCTTCACCCATCCGGCCTTAGGGTCCATTACCTCCGTGTGGACCGTAGGTTGTGTCACCACGGAGATCCTCTTATTCCTCCCCATGCCAGCCGAGCCCGACTTCATTCCCTTTTGCCCAAGGGAGGAATCTTATTTTCTACATATGATCACTGTCCCACCTACCACAATGCATGAAGGTGACCATCCACACCTTCAAGACTACCACACATGGGACCGTGACTTATGAGAACCCACCACAAGGGGTCATACCTTCTTTGATTCCTTTGACCCATTCCCTAGTGGACCCCTAGACCCACAATATATACTTCACTTCTTTGAGGGAGTCCACTACCACACCCCTTCCCCACGGGCCGGGTTGTCTACACCCACCAAGCCCATTCACTTACGAGATACACCATCATATAGGGGAAAGGAAGAAGATGAATTTGGTACTCCGGGCCCCCCCACATCCAATTCCAATGTGCATGCATGGTCCACTTTAGGATGTCTAGGAGTCCCACATTCCGCCAACCACCGGTTACGTCAAATGCATGCATGGCACACATTCGAGTGTCCTGGTCCACCTTTGCATATGCATGAGTCGGGCTAACATTAGGTGTGTCTAGGGTCTTGTGTGTTTGTACATGCATGTGTCGAGTCGAGTCGGTCTTTTGTATGCTCGCGTTGTTAGTCCATTTCGAGTATGAGACTTGTCAGACTTTGGGATCGGCTCTACCTCAACATAATCGGATCCAGTCACATATAGGGATCCAGCGGTGATTCCTAGTGAGTCTTTGAGCTACCTCCTTTCATTTGAGAGTGACCCCACCCCGGAGTGCCCACCTCTAGCCTCCTCCCCAGCAGCGCGTGCATATCGAATCTATATGGGATGACCAGGTGTCGATTACTTGGAGTGGAGCGTACTACGTGCTTCCAGGTTCGGTGACCCATCCGCCGAGCAACTCGAGCAGCCGCACCCCTTACTCGACGGGGTCGAGTTCTTCCCACCCGGGGAGAATTGATGGGAATCAACACCGGGCACTGATATTTTTAATTTACAGTTGTGTCCTTTTAGTTTATTTTTATATCCATGGGAAAATATATGTTCAATTGTAAGGATTTATAAGCCAAACTGTGAGTCTTTAGGTTTTAGTGGGTTTTTGTGCAAAAGTCCAGTAGGACCAGCAAGGGGCCCCCTCACTCCTTCTCCATTGGTCCACCTAAGCCCTAGGGGTGCATATGGGGCTGGTCAAATGCCAAGGTGGCTTCTAGAAGGATTCTTTCCATCTTGGACAAGTCAAGGGGACAATGGGTGAAAAATGTCCAAGATGTCTCTCCTTAAGTCAAGGGGGTGCCCCCCCATTAAAATGACATTTTGCATTTTCTTTTTTTAGGCCAACTGACCACACGAGGGAAGAAAATGCCACCCCTCCCCTCTCTCCCATGAAATTCCAACCCCCTCCCCCTTCCTCCCCTTCTATATAAACCCATGTATAGTGTTTTGTAAGGTTTAATGATGAATGATGAAAAAATTGAGTGAAATTGCTTGAGCTTTGAAGGGTGCGCCCCTTGTTCCTCTCTCCTCCCCCTCTTACAGATGGATTTCTGCAATTCTTAAGGTGTGATGCCCTTCTATCTTCTCCTCAGCCCCTCTGATTTCTGTTTCTGCCATCGTCGCCGCCGGCAACGCACCGCCATCGCGCCGCCGCCACCATCGCCGGAGTTCTGTCCAAATAAGGATAGAGGTCCCATGTTAGATTTTTAGCTCCAGATGTAATGATCTTTTGTAGACCAAATTTTGAGGGTAGGTTCATCACGCCAATACCCTCTCCCAAACAAAATTGTCCTATTTTCTAGCCTTCATTTTCTATTTTTCATTTTCGTATTCTTCAGCCTTCCAGTTCTGTTTGTACTCAGTTTTGTGTCACAGCAACCCTATGTTTCCTCAGTTCGACCCCTTTTCCTTTATTTGTTTGAGTCACTAATTTTATTGGAAGTTCTGTCCACCACACCCATCATCCACGAATTTTCTTGGAATTTCTGGAGTCCTTTTACTATTTTTAAAAATCACTGTCTTTTCCCAAATCTGTTCTATCCTGTGGAGTTCAGATCCGACCCATGTCCAGTATAAAATCGTTTTCCCCTGTCAAACCTCCTTTAGAAAATCCACAAAAATTATCCCCGTCTTCCTTGTTTCATCCTCTACAACTTTCATGAAGAGTCCAAGTTCCAGATCTGAGGTTTGAGTCATGGTCAATGCAAGTTATCAGGAAACTCTATTTTTGTCCTGTGTTTTCTGAGTCTTTCAGTCAGTCCATTGAAAAATCCACCAAGAAAACTCCAGATCCACAGAAATTCTTTTCATAGTCTATGGTCGAAGTATTTTGGATCAGCTTTCCAACAATATCACTTTCGCGTTGATACGACGTCGGGAGTGATCACATCAGCTAATCTTGCCGGGTCGCGCGCTATAAAAATAGAACTTTAGATCTGTGGGCAGCATGGTCAACAAGTGAAGACCGGAGCCGACTCGCCTTCCACAAGGTGAACCAGTGTGCCGCCGTTCTAGGGAGCGCCTCTCCAGGTGCCACCGTCACAGCGGTACCACTCCGGGCCCACTCGAACTTGAACTCGCCGACCAGCACGTGGGCCCCACAACCAGCAGCTTGCGCCGTCTGAACCGCGTCGCCGGGGTGATCAAAAGTGCTGCCCGTCAACCCAAGATCGGTCTTCCTGGGCCCACTTGTAGCCCATTACCTCCCTGCGTGGAGTGGGTGATAATTCACTGCTGTAATTTTGTAATATTTAGTTACCGGGAGTTACCGCCACTTGGTCGGGATCGTCTTCCCCATGCCCGGAGCGTGGAGGTAAATTCGCTCCCTCTCTCTTTCGCATTTGCTTTACTCGTATCTATTTGTATATGCCGCTGTGAGTGTTAGGATTCTTAGCCCGATATATTGCTATCACCGCTGCAAGAGAGTGAGAGTGAGTGACCCGTCCCGTGACTCAATCTGAGTACACGCGGAAAGCCGATACCCGAGACTCACTGCCGGTTTCTCAACCGCGCACGGTCCCATGTCTTCCCTCGCATAGGGACGATCGCGAGCTAGAGTCCTAGGTCGCGTGTCCATCCCGCATCAGAAAGGGAGGTTGATGGCTAGGGGGGGTGTGACCTAGATGGTAAGGGGGTGATGGGGAAGGGAGGGAAATAGCCAGCAAGGGGAGGGAAATTCAAATTTGGCCTAGGGTTTGAGCCCCTTCAGCCTTGGGGAGATGGAAGGGTGCTTTGGGAAGGGTAGTGGGTGGTTGGTTGTTGGAGGGTGGAGTAGGGAGTGGTGGATGCTACCTTGGGGTTAGAGGGGAATTGAATGGATGTATGGGGAAGGGGGGAGGGGTCTTAATGAGAGGTGAATGGGGAGGAGAGAGTAATTTCAAAATTTAGGGGTGGGGGAAGAGAGGGAGAGAGGGGCAACTCCCTTAGAGAGAGAGAGAGAGAGATATGAGAGAGATATATCAAGAGAGGGAGGGGAGATAAAATTCTAAGGGAATTTCTAATTTCATTGATCATCAAAGATTACAAATGAGAGAGGGGAGGGGGCTATTTATAGACTATACTTTTCCTAGGACAAAATTGACCCTGACTAAACAACTAATGACCAAAGTAGTCCAAGGGAGGGCGCCCCTGGGCCTAGCCCACTGAATTGGGCCCATTAACCAACCTAATGACATTCAACTTAGTTAAATGACTCTCAAACCTAGGTACTAGACTCAAATAAAGGGAAAATTATATAGTTTAAGACTCAAATAAGATATAAAAATTACATGACTAGACTCAGAAAAATATGACAAACACAATGACGCATGCCGATGAACAATCCGAGCCTCGAAAATGTGGAGGGGCAAGGGATGCCCCCATCATACCCCCGGGGTGGGGAAAACTCAACCCCGTTGAGTATGGGTCCATCGGGGAAGTAGTACACCCAATGCAGCTCCGGGCGAGCCACGATCTCCAAACTCAACTCCCCATCCCTAGTCGGGGGACGACTCTTCAGCCTCTTAAGGTAGCACGGGCACACCCTCTTGCCGGCGATGGTACCCTGCTTGTCTAGTATTACCTCCGTGTGCTCACGTCGGGCTCTCAAGCTGATTGGTGGAGGCTCTCCGAAGGTGTCACTCTCAAAGGTAGGTAGAGGCTCAAGGCACTCACTAGGATCCACAGCGGTGCCCATATAGGGTGCCGGGTCTGCCACGTGAGAAGTGGGGTGAATCCCAAAACCCATCGGTAAGTCAAACCTGTAAGCCGGGTTGCCAAAGCCGCCAAAAACTCGGGAAGGTCCAAGTCCTCATGCCCTCGATCTGGAGGTGACCCTAGGGTAGAGCCACTCCAATGTCACCATCACCAAGTTGCCTACTTGGAATCTCAAGTGGCGCTTACGAGCTATTGCCCACTCTTTGTGATCCTCACCGCTAGTTGCTAGATGTTTGCGTGAATGCGTATGCCATGCACTACGATGCAGTGTGGGTGTGAAAAGTATGGTGTGTAAAGGTGGACCAGGGCAACCATATGTAGACCAATTATTCTTTGATGCTATGAAGACTGTGATGGACCTAGGTGGGCCGGGGCAGCCAAAGGTGGCCCTATCATGCATGGACTTTATAGCAAAGGTTGGAGGACCGGGGTAGCTGTAGGTGAATCTATGATGGATGGTTGTAGCAAATGCCGGGGGATCCGGACATCCGTGCATGCCCCTAACATGTATAAGACTAATGACAAATTATGGAGGACCATTGCACCCAAATATGGACCACTCATGCTTCCTACTTGACATGTGGGTGATGTAAATGAATGGACCCAACATAGTGTTCATGCCAAGTGGTGTGGTAAGCCTAGACACATGCATGCTTATCCCAAAGGTGACTTCCATGTGCATATGTGTGGGACGACCTTTGAACTTCCATGTGAAAGGGTTGAAGGGATCTAGGAAGGTGGATATGGGGTGGGGCACTTCCTCGATCTCTAGGTGGGTGTTGCCTAAGGTCATGGTCCCTATGGTGTAACCTGGGTCATGGATGAGGTGGGCTTGGCCCAACATGGTGGGTGTGGGTAGGAAAGGGTGGGTGGTGGGTGATGCGGGTGGGTCACATGGGTACCTGAGCTCCCAAATGAAGGGGTCACCTAGAGAGAGGGACTCCATGTCTTCTAGGTCCTCAAAAAGGGGTGGGTCATTCTTCTCCCATGAAACATTTGGGCCGGAGTCTTTGGTGGGTGGGTCGGCCATGAGGGGATGGTTTGACTTTCTACCCGATATAAGGAACTCCAATTTAAGGATAGGGTCGGGCTCATCGGGTGTGGGGAGGAATAACAGGATGTCGCTAGTGTAGCAACCCATAATGTAAACCGAGGTGATAGACCTGACACATATGTGTAGGAGGTTAAGGCTCCTATGTTGGTTGGCCATTGTGGTCAACATGCTAGTCAACTTCATTTGCCATGCTAAGCCCTCAAGAAGATCCCCTAATGTTTCCACTTGGTAGGATGATTGGATGGTGGTGCGATAGGAGGAGAATGGTACTATGGGGAGGTTTAGCTCCATGGGAGGGCAAACATGGGCTGTGATCTCTCTCATTGGGCTCTCCCTTTGCCAAATAACAAGGGGTTCTCCTAAGATGATCTCGGCCCCAACTAGGGGGGGTGGTGTAGGGTGAAGACCACCGTACGAAGCTTCTCTTTCAACTTGGACATGGGTGGTCTCCATGGCGGGGCTAGGATCCGGAGGGGCATTTGTCCCCACGTGGCCGAGTGTGTGGGCCACTTCTTATAACACCAATGGGGTAGGAGGATCTAAGGTGGGTGGTTTGGTGATAGCCGGCGCATGGCGCATCCGGGGTGGTGAACGAGGTCGGACTTGGGTTGGGGTTGGGAGTAGTGGAGGCCTAGGTTAGGGTAGGATTGGGGTTGGAAGTGGGAGGTGGGTTGGGTGAGGAGGTTTATGTTGATTGATTTTGGGAGGTGTGTTCTTTTGAGGGGACGATGGAGGGGTAGTGGTGGGACCATGGGGGCTTGTGGGGTGCGGGTTTGGTGGGGGATTTGGGGTTGGGGGGTGGTGGTCGTTATCGGCCTCGGTGGAGGGGTGGACACGGGGTCCATTTGGGTTTTAGTCATGTTTTGATAGAGAAGTGTTGGGGTGATGGTTGAGAGGGGTTTGGTTGGGAATGGTGGGAATGGGGCCCTAAGGGTGGTCTTAGGTTGGTCGGGCTGGGATGGAGGAGTGGTAGTGCTCCTCGGGTAGGAAGGGGAACGTCAGAGAGCGTAGATCTTTCTAAGTTCAGTTTTCATGTCTTCCCATGTGTCAATGGGCTCTTGCCTTCTAACCCTCCTTAAGCCCACTATATGTTCCCACTCTTCCTTGGCTCTAGGTGAAAGCCGACCCTTGGCAATGGTGATTCTCTCGGGTCCATACACCCGAATCTACTCAAAGTGTTTTTCCAAGGTAGCCTCCCACTTTAGGTAGGCACTAGGGCTAGATCCGTTATTGTGAAGGTCATCATCTAGGATGATGTCCCAGAGTAGGGGGTCGGTATCACCCTTGACAAGGTCTGAATTGTACCGCATTTCCGAGGGAGGAGTATACATGATGATGCAACGGGTGGACCGATGATGATTCTAATGTAATTGCGCCCTAGGACCAACTTGTAGAGACAAGTTGAGAACTTGCTCTGATACCACTTGATGTGACACCACCTTGGGGGCGGCAGCCACTCAGCCGATGCCCTTGGACCTACAATTGCAAGCAAGTAACTTTGAGCGGCAAACTCACTATAGCAGACCAACTCGCGTAGCGATCACGGTTGCTTGTCGGCAAACCAGCGATGGTGGGAAGGGTCCGTGGTGGGACCTCGCTGTTTCAGGGATTTGGCTAGCTTAGGATGGACCCCTAAGGGCCAAGGATGCCCAATTCCATGGGCGGCCAGCACGCCAAGGGCGTGGGATGTAAGGGGTTGCTCACGCCTTGCTCCGCGGTGGCACTCAATTAGATGACATTCGGATCGGGCACTCTCTCATCGTCCGACGGAGCTAAGAAGTAATACTAATTAAGCAAGATAATCCAGCAAAGAAAGGGGGGGGGGCAGAAGCTCACCTGATCAGCGTGAAGACGCCAATCCCGACTGGAGACGATGGCGAGCGGGGAGGCGTGAGTATGCACCCGCATGCCGCGCTGATGTAGCTATAACCTGAAAATTTAGAATAGTACACAACTACGCCTCTCGCAGGAGGGGGATCTCGGAGTGGAGATTAACTTGAATTACACCCAAAACTACCTCCACATAGGGAGAGGCTGTAAGCCGGCCAGTCGGGGTGGGGAAATCTATGCTAGAAACCAAAATGCGAGGAGGCCGTCGATTCTGTCCACTCTCTGGAATAGTGGATAGACTGTCGCTGTTGGCACCGCTACGGACTCACCCGAACTCCATTTGTGACGAAACTAGCGCCAAAACTTCTTGGGTTGGCCCAGGAGGATGTCAGAATTATTGGGGAATTTCTTGAAGTTTTTGGTGGCTGGGACAAGGGCTGGACCAGGGCTGAACTGCTTTGCCGCTGACTGCTCTCAGGTTGCTGCTGCTAAAAGATGAAGGTGCCATGAATGCTCCCGGTGTCCGAATGATGCGGGACCAGAACCACTGTCTCCGTGGATGAGTCTTCTTTCCGCGGGGACCAACGGCGCTATCAGCAGATGTCGGATATGATCGTGGAGGCCCGAACGGTAGGGGGGTGTTGGTTCAGGCTTAGAGGAACTGACCTGGCGCACCTTGGAAAGAAAATTTGGAACTTTTGATGCCGAGGTCCTAAATTCGTTCTGCTTCTTGGGGATGACAGAGGACTTTTAGGGGTAGCCCTCAGCCAAGTGACGCTCCAAGAATCATTGGAATGAGACCGTGGGAGCCTCTGCAATCCTTCTCTTGTTGTCTGCCTGAGAGTAGCTACGTAGGTCGCTGAGAATCTCTCCTCTGGACAGCTCCTGTGTCGGGTGAAGACGAAACCACCTCGGCTGCGAAGCTGACTGGACGAAGATTCCAATGGTATATGGTACGCCTCCTGAATCCTCACGATGATGCCGTGGCCGCTACTTCAAGATGCTGGTACTCTGCTGCCTACGTCCTAGAGCTAGGGCTGATTGGGAGTGGGGGTAAGAGAGGGTGGAATGGGAAAGGGAGGTTGATGGCTAGGGGGGTGCGACCTAGATGGTAACGGGGTGATGGGGAAGTGAGGGAAATAGCCAGCAAGGGGAGGGAAATTCAAATTTGGCATAGGGTTTGAGCCCCTTCAGCCTTGGGGAGATGGAAGGGTGCTTGGGAAAGGGTAGTGGGTGGTTGGTGGTTGGAGGGTGGAGTAGGGAGTGGTGGATGCTACCTTGGGGTTGGAGGGGAATTGAATGGATGTATGGGGAAGGGGGGAGGGGTCTTAATGAGAGGTGAATGGGGAGGAGAGAGAGAAATTTCAAATTTTAGGGGTGGGGGAAGAGAGAGAGAGAGAGAGGGACAACCCCCTTAGAGAGAGAGAGAGAGATGAGAGAGATATATCAAGAGAGGGAGGGGAGATAAAATTCCAAGGGAATTTCTAATTTCATTGATCATCAAAGATTACAAATGAGAGAGGAGAGGGGGCTATTTATAGACTCTATACTTTTCATAGGACCAAATTGACCCTGACTAAATAACTAATGACCAAAGCAGTCCAAGGGAGGGCGCCCCTGGGCCTAGCCCACTGAATTGGGCCCATTAACCAACCTAATCAACCTAATGACATTCAACTTAGGTAAATGACTCTCAAGCCTAGCTACCGAACTCAAATAAAGGGAAAATTACATAGTTTAAGACTCAAATAAGATATAAAATTTACATGACTAGACTCAGAAAAATATGACAAACACAATGACGCATGCCGATGAACAATCCGAGCCTCGAAAATGTGGAGGGGCAAGGGATGCCCCCATCATGCTGATAGTGTTGATCTGAAGCTTGGAAAGATTTCAATTTATGTACCCTTATCAAAAATCTAAAATCATCTGAAAGAAAAATCTTCTATTATACAGGTTTAAGAATGTCTGATGAATCAAATTGGTTTAAGTCTAATGTATTCATTAAGTTTGAATATGAAAGACTTGAAAATATCTGAATCACTATTTTAATAAATCTTAACCGACTGTCTCATATAATTGAAAGCAAGACCTTCTGAAATCTGAAAATTTGAAAATTTAAAAATTATGGCTTCCTTTGGTTGAGATACATGTAGTAAGTATTGTTCTTAAACATTTGAGTATTCTGAGAAACCTGTCCAAAGGACTATGTCATGAAGTGCCTTAGTTAACTCTGCTAAAAAGATTGTGAATATTATGTGAAATTTTTTGACAGAGGAATGCATGGATGTGTTGAGTAACTGGGGATTCCTGCCTCTAACCAAGGTATCTTCTGATGTTAAAAGACACTTCTATTGCTAACTTTATTCTCTTGTAGAGAAGTAATACGGTTATCACACTGAATAACTGTGTCACTTCACCTAAGACGTGTTGTGTCTCACGTAAAAAGGTGTTGATTTAACCAAAATTGCTCATTGAAAAATAAGTTGATGAACAAAAGAAAAACCTGAAAAATTAGTACATCAGAAATTTTCTGTAATCAAGGACAAGTTCAGATACATTCTTGAGTGTTTAATCTCAATACTACTTTGTGTAACTCCTAAAGGAGTCATTAAAATTGAATGAGTAAGATTGAAGGAGGTTAATCAAGAATATCATATGAGTGATCGGTTCATTTTTATTAAAAGTTGATTTCAGATATGAGTATTGAATTGTATTGACAAACTCTGTATACATCATGCTTAAACCTTGCTGGTAAATTAAGACTTATTCATAAGCTCTTATAATAGAAGAGTATGAAATTATAACTTGGATTTTTGAAATTAGTATCTTATTGAAAATCTTATAGTACTTGGAAATTCAGTCAAAATTTCTGTGCCCATATCCTACTCACTGCCTTTGATCATACATAGTTTCTTCTCACTGATTCTTGCTAAAAACTATCATGACTTGAATTCATCTTTGACCTATGTGTCTGATGACTTAATTTCTCTCCAACCCCTCTGTCCTTTCCAAGGGGGAGAATATGATTCATTAGCACCTCATTTGGAAGCTTGATCGGTTAAATCTTGATTGTTCCTGTGGTTTGATGTTAACAGTAACACCCCAGTAAAATAATAAAGTATAAAATTAAAATTTTGAAATATGTATGGGAATCAAATGTGATAAATAGAAATAAATGAAAAATGTGCGGTTATTTATCGCTTAAATTATTACATCTCATGCGAAGAAGTAAATAAAAGAAAAGAAAAGTAAAAAAAAGCTGAAGAACTAATCGAATCACTAATTCAACGCAAGATATATTAAAACGGATTAAAGTAGTTAACTTACTATTTAATGACTTCAATAATTTTCTTAATTAAAGAATATTATTTATTTTGAAAGTGGCCAAATTATAGAAATAATTATTTTTTTCTACAATAACCATAAAAAGAATTTCATATTCCAAAATACAATCTAAGTATTTAGACGGAATCTCATTCCAAAATACATTTATACACTTACATATATAAGGACTTTCATAGGATCGAATCCAACTCTCATACTTGAGCCAGCGGTAAAAATATGGTGATAAGAAATAATATCCCTATAGCTATAAAGAGTCCTAATAAAATAATTTAAGCATGTGATAATTTTAACATATATAAACATGCATGGGCTGAGAACATATATATATATATATATATATATATATATATATAAAAGAATTTTAATTAGTTAATGAGTTAACACCCACACACCTATATATATATATGTATAAACGTTAATGGGCTTCAATATGAAACCCACGTGACAAGGGCATGACCATGTGATCTCCTTCGAACAACCCTTCCGAACACAAACACTAATTCAACCCACGCACTAGGATGGCCCACATGCTCTTTCGAGCGAGCCAGCAGAGGGGTTAGCTTTAGGGTTTTTCAATCTAAACAGAGGAGGCGGTGGTGAATTAGCAATAGAATTAACAAACAGGAAATCCCTTCCTTGATAAGAGCTCTAACCTCGTAAGGATTCTCCCCCCTCTAACAAACTCACCTCCCATCGAGCAACAAGAACCTATAGTTGCTGTTACGTCGGAGGGACTTCGCCGTGTCGTCTTCTTCCTATTGTTGGGTCGTTGTTGCCGTTGCTGTAGCAAGGAAGCCAAGTTTTTCTCTTGCCGTTGCTGCATGTTGCAGGCTCTTCCACAGTTCTTTTTCTCCTTCGTCCGATGAATGATGGGTAGCTACAGTTGTAACAGCCGTTGCCTTCTTCCTCGTTACGCAAAAGGCCTTGCACTTGCTGTGTTGCAGCTGCTGTTGTTAGTGTGGGAAGCATCTTCCCTGTATCATCTTCTTCCTCCCTACAACCTCTCCGACCGTATAAATGACAAGAAGGGTAGGTGTTCTCTCCTTAAGCCGAATCGTTAATAATAAAGTTGCATGATCCCTCTACATGTCTCATGAGTACTTGGAGCATGTTTGTTATAGTTTTATGTAGGTTTTCTCAAAGAACTGAAGCCCAAGATAGTAGTAATTAGCAAGGTTTGCATGTTTATAATTCATGTTTTTGTTCTCCCTGATCATCGTTTTACCTAAGTTTGTAGTTATTGTTTGCTTGATTATCTTAAATAGTTAAACAATCACAGCACGCCAAAAAAAATTTTATATCTATGTAACCACTTATCTAAAAATCACAAAGTGCATGTGATTTGAATCTCCATGATTTACCCTAAATTTCTATGTTATTATATCGTGTGTTAATTCGTTAATAATTAACTTTATTAAATAAGAGGAATTATCAAAGTTACACGGTGAATCACGAATTTTACTGTAGCATGTTAGTTATCGGTTTTTCATTTGACGATTTGTTCATAAGCGCTGGAATCTCCTTTGGCTATGAAATTTTATGGGTGTGTTATTGGGATAATGACCGAGGTAGTGGGATTGGTACCTCCTTTTTCCGGTCCTCCAAACTCTAGATAGCCCTACTCTCAAGCAATTTTTTTTTTGAACATCATGTTAGGTAGAGTGTTTCGAGCCCTTCATTTTGGTATATAGATTGCGCGATTCTGACATAAGTGCGTTGAGGACTTGAAGTTTAAAGAGGTTAACACTTTTGTTAATTTAATTAACTACGACCGCTGCTGTTCATTCATTCTTTTAATATATATATATATATATATATATATATATATATATATATATATATAACGTGATGCATGTTAATATCTTACTCGTATCTTTAAAAATCCATATCTATAAAACTATGTAAAATAAAATTATAAAATATATATTTTTGAAATCCTTAGATTTTTCCCTAATTATCATAGATTTTGCTTCTCTAACTTGTGGCGCGACTTGAGGTGGCCGATCGAGGGCGAATTAGAGTGAGGATCGACGACGTGTTCAAGGATTAGGGTTTTTCGCGTCATCCCCTTTCTTCTTCAATTTTGGTAGGTTTCTCTCAGGCCCAACCTAATTAACTAACATGATTGTATAGAGCTCGTTCTTAGCCTTCATTGGAATCCATTTTGCCTAATTTTTATCAACTATATCTTGCGTATTACTTGTTTCATTATTAACATGCGATTAGGGTTTTTACCATTTATTCTCGGAACGTGACCCTGGTCAGACCGCCTTTGTTCAAGTGGCGGCCATCTGCCAGACCGCTAACCTCAGTTGTTCTTTAAATTAGTGCATTTGATTACGGCGTGTTATGCATTGTTAATCCATGTTACATAACTTATTGGTAGGTTTTTATGATAAATATCACACTGTTAACTAGGAAAATGGAATTTTATGATATAAGTTAATCTTCTTCATGATTATTCCTCCATGATTATAGTTCTTGATATCTTAGGATTGAAATTAGTAGAGTAATTAAATGTTAGTTTTGCCTTTCCTTCTTATTATTCCATTATCACCTTGCTGTCTTATTAAGTCTGTTTTAAGGTCGTACCACTCCAGTGGTGGCGACTGGACCGAATATATCATTTTTCGTTGATTGTGAGCTATTGAATTCTTGGGCATCAAATTACCTCTTCGTCGGATATTCCATCTGTCGGACTGGGTGTTCATGTTCCGAGGCCTCCGTAAGCTCCCGCGAGCCTGGGATTCCCAATAGGACGCCGAGCGATTTGTACCTTAAGTCCTGAACCCTCCTAATTGACCGAAATTATGATTTTTGGGTCAGCCCCTACTCTGTAAGGGTTGCGGCGATGTTAAGACCATTTTCTGACCTTGGCAGCCTTCTCTGGACCGCTAGGATGGTCTAGCGGTCAGTCCAGGACCATTTTCCCTGGGCTTGGTCACTTTATTTTCTGGCGTGTCATACCACCTAAACGATTCCGTGTTGACAGTTGTCATGCGATCATGATTAGACCGTTTCCATATCTTAGCGGTCCTCCACTGACCGTTTCACATTCAAGCCCTCCGAAAATTGTTATTTTCATGATTTGATTTGTGTGTGCTGCTCTAGCCTATCCAGGCTATGGCACCTCAAGTTTTGACCTATTGTTAGGTCTATTGATGACATTATTCATTCTAAGTCATTCCTTTGAATGACTTTCCCTCTCGATTAAGGAGCTTATTGTTTGGAATCTCAAAAAAAATCAATATTCTTACGTACTTTACCTTGATTACATGAGCTTGATCTTGGAACTCTTGGCCATTTTATTCGTGAATGTCTAGATTTCGTGGGATCTATGATCCAACCAAATCAATGCCAAGGCAATCATATTTAAGGGCCCAGTCCGATCCTAGGAGGAGCAGCCGAAGTGTACTTGTAGCCCAGGGAGGTGAATGACTAGGTGTGGCATTCTCACCGAGTACTATCTAGCGTGTGAGTCTACGACATTCCACATTCTCATGAACTTGCTATTCATGCTTGAAAGCGTGAAATACCTGCTTGTGTGACATGACTCGACTCGACTTGACTTGAAATGGCCATTTATTGGGAAGTTCTTGTTAATAGTGCTTGATGTCTCGACTTGCAATATTCCTTTCCATTTATCTATCGATTATCTTCTGATCTTGTTGGTTATTTAGTTTGCTTATTTGAGTTTCTCGCATTATTCATACATTCATAAAATGGTTAATTAATTAAATCTATCTGATGATATAGAGTAATTCCTACTGAGCTTCTTGCTCACCCCCCTTCTTCCCATCCTTTTCAAGTAATGTGATAGATGCCACGCTTGACAACTGGGCTCGGGCCAGCGTGATCGAGTGAACTTGGAACTTAGCAGCCAGAGTCTTTTTATTTTCTTGTGTCTAGTTAGTATCGTGGGTATTGCTATTTTCTCTTCTTTATTTCTTTCATTGAGTCTATTATTGTAAAAATTGAGTCAAATTTGTAATTCAATTTTCAAATATCAATAAAGCTATATTTTTCTCAAATCAATGGCCTCCATGTGTTTGAATATTATTTATGGTGTTTATTTCTTTTTTTGATCTAATTATCATGACTGTTTCGCTGCCACGTTCCGAGCATCGCTTCCCGCTGCTATCGGTTCGGGGCGTGACAGAAGTGGTATCAGAGCCTCAGTTATTTAAGTCCTAGGTTCTTGCCCATAAGTATAGGTTACCCTAAGTAATAGGCCGTGTAATCTGTATCATCCATTCATGTCACCTCGTGAGATTGGGTAGTGCCTCGGGTTAAATAATAAAATATGTATAAGATTACGTAGCACGACGCGTAAGGATAATAAAATTTTTAACTTTATAATTATTTTGTAGGTAATTAAGCTCTTTTGACATGAAAGCGAGAGGGTTAGCGAGTAAGTTTAGGTCCGGTTCCGTTAAAAGGTGGCTAGCCCGTCGTAAAGAAATCCGGAGTAATAAAAAGAAAAAGAATAACCTTTCGCAAATGAAATATTTTTACTGTCACAAAATTGGTCATCTAATCAAGGAGTGCTGACGAAGGAGCGGAGCGTGTCTTCGTTGCAGAAATAAAGATCATATAATGGCTAATTGCCCTAAGCTATTTCCACAAGCAAAAACACAAGGAGAATTGGAACCGATTTCTATCAAATGAGGAATTATATAAGGTACCGTTCTCCCTCATCCTTAACTATAGTCAAATTCTTTTGTACTCCATTAGCTGTATGATTAACATGTTATTTTGAATAGGTAACATCATTTTATTTAACTCTTTGAATAGCTAGTGGCGATCGACGAATTTGGGGACCAAATTCCTTGAAGTGAGGGAGGATGTAACACCCCGGTTAAATAATAAAGTATAAAATTAAAATTTTGAAATATGTATGGGAATAAAATGTGATAAAGAGAAATAAATGAAAAATGTGTGGTTAATTATCGCTTAAATTATTACATCTCATGCGAAGAAGTAAATAAAAGAAAAGAAAAGTAAAAAAAATAGAATGACTAATCGAATCACTAATTCAACGCAAGATATATTAAAACATATTAAAGTAGTTAACTTTCTATTTAATGACTTCAATAATTTTCTTAATTAAAGAATATTATTTATTTTAAAAGTGGCCAAATTATAGAAATAATTATTTCTTTCTACAATAACCATAAAAAGAATTTCATATTCCAAAATACAATCCAAATATTTAGACGGAATCTCATTCCAAAATACATTTATACACTTACATATATAAAGACTTTCATAGGATCGAATCAAACTCTGATACTTGAGCCAGCGGTAAAATATGATGATAAGAAATAATATCCATATAACTATAAATAGTCCTACTAAAATAATTTAAGCATGTGATAATTTTAACATATATAAACATGCATGGGCTAAGAACATATATATACACACATATATATATATAATAAGAATTTTAATTAGTTAATGAGTTAACACCCACACACCTATATATATATATATATATATATAAATGTTAATGGGCTTCAATATGAAACCCACGTGACAAGGGCATGACCATGTGATCCTCTTCGAACACCCCTTCTGAACACCAACACTAATTCAACCCACGCACTAGGATGGCCCACATGCTCTTTCGAGCGAGCCAGCAGAGGGGTTAACTTTAGGGTTTTTCAATCGAAATAGAGGAGGCGGCGGTGAATTAGCAGTAGAATTAACAAACAGGAAATCCCTTCCTTGATAAGAGCTCTACCCTCGTTAAGATTCTCCCCCCTCTATAAAACTCACCTCCCATCGAGCAACAAGAACCTGTTGTTGCTGTTGCGTCGGGGGGAGTTCTCCGCGTCGTCTTCTTCCTACTGTTGGGTCACTGCTGCCGTTGCTGCAGCAAAGAAACCAAGTTTTTCTCTTGCCGTTTCTGCACGTTGCAAGCTCTTCCATAGTTCTTTTTCTCCTTCATCCGATGAACGAGGGGTAGCTGCGGTTGTTGCAGTCGCTGCCTTCTTCTTCGTTACGTAAAAGGCCTTGCACTTGCTGTGTTGCAGCTACTGTTGTTAGCGTCGGAAGCATCTTCCCTGTACCATCTTCTTCCTCCCTGCAACCTCTCCGACTGTATAAATGACAAAAAGGGTAGGTGTTCTCTTCCTAAGCCGAATCGTTAATAATAAAGTTGCATGATCTCTCTACATGTCTCATGAGTACTTGGAGCATGTTGTTGTCGTTTTATGTAGGTTTTCTCAAAGAACTGAAGCCCATGACAATAGTAATTAGCAAGGTTTGCATGTTTAAAATTCATGTTGTCATTCTCCCTGATCATCGTTTTACCTAAGTTTGTAGTTTACTGCTTGCATGATTATCTTAAATAGTTAAACAATCACAGCACGCTAAAAAAAAATTATATCTATGTAACCACTTATCTAAAAATCATAAAGTGCATGTGACTTGAATCTCCATGATTTAGCCTAAATTTCTATGTGATTATATGGTGTGTTAATTAGTTAATAATTAACTTTATTAAATAAGAGGAATTATCAAAGTTACACGGCGAATCACAAATTTTAATGTAGCATGTTAGTTATCGATTTTTCCTTTGACGATTTGTTCATAAGCGCTGGAATCTCCTTTGGCTATGAAATTTTATGGGTGTGTTATTGGGATAGTGACTGTAATGCCCTGGATCCTTGGTAGGTCTTGCTGGATCTTCATTGGATCTTTTGGATTGGTTTCAGTGAGTTTCAGTTCGCTTTTGTAGCTTCCGAGTTGAACTTTACGAGCCGTGTGGGTTTTTCTCTCGTACTAGTTACGGAACCCTACGGTGAGTTTGTTTCTCAGTTCCTCGACTCGCGGATGCTACAGCAACGATGTACTCTTCGAGCCGGTCGTTTTGACTATTTTTGCATATTTTTTTGAATTTATGCATTTTCGGTGCATTTTCAGAATTTTTAGAAATTAGGAAAATTTCCTAATTTCGTTTCTTTTTCTTTTCCTTTCCTCTCTCTCTCTCTCCTCATTCGCACGCTCGCCTCTCTCTCTCTCCCGTTCTCTCTCGTTCTCCCACCCTCTCACCTCCGGCTACAGACAGAGGGGTCCGTTGGTGAGGTGGCGACGTCGGGAAGCTGCTGAGGTGCGTGATGGAGCGAGGATCGAAATGGTTCTGGCGCGATCCCGAACGGTGGATTCAAAGCCGATGTTTGAGCTCGCGGCGTGATTTTCGGCGTGGTTTAGTCCCTTCGGGACACGGTTTCTTCGGTGGCGGTAGGGTGACTGATCCTCACTTCTTCCTCTCCGTTTTCCCTGCCCTTACACTTCGTTTGGCGTTGAAACGGCCGAGTTTGGGCTTGGTATGCCTAAACCATGATTTTCGGGTTTTGTAGGGTTCATCGGGAAACGGCAACCATTTGTAGCTCGGTTAGTGTTGAACTGACCGTTGGGATGTCTGGATCCCATCCATGCTAGTTTTGTGTTGATCGGTTGTAATTCGAGGCCGGTAGGAGCCCGGGAACCTCGTTGACCCATTTAGGGTGGATTCGTTGGAATCGCCTCGATCTTGTGTTTTTATGCTTGCATGTGGGCTTTTTAGCCTTCTTATGTTATTTTTCGTCGATTGGGTTTGTTTCCCCTGCGCTTTGGCGTGAATGGGGCGTGGAACGGGCCGATTTGGCCAACCCTCTGTTTTCCCGCCGTGACTGGTGTGGCGGTCGTTCCAGGGACCGTTACATGCCCTGACGGCCCCACAACTGACCGTTACATCGTCTGGGTTGATTTGAGTTCTTCGTTGTTTTAAGAGTGTGACGCCCCAGGGGTGGCGCGTCACAGCTCTCTGACGCGTCCCGTGAGACGCGTTACGCCTACTTTGTCATTTTATGTTTGGGTTAAGTCGGTTCTTATGATGCGCTTGCTCCCGTGCGTCAGGTGTGCGTAACGCGCCTGGGGCAGGCGCGTTACGTTCTGTTTGACCGTGTTTGACCGAGTGAGTCGGTTCGCTTAACGGCCGTGCTCCCATGCGTTAGGTGTGTGTAACGCGCCTGCCCCAGGCCGTTACATGCTGTTTTGGCTGAGTTGGGGTGGTTGTGTCGTTGTCTCTAACGGCCTCGCCCCCGCGCGTTAGGCGGTTGTAACGCGTCCGGTCTGGACCGTTACATGCCTCTCAGCCAGTTGTTGTTTTGGGTTTTGCTGGCCCTGACGCGCTTGCCCTGGCGCGTTAGGTGGCTGTAACAAGTTCGGTCTGGCGCTTTACTTGGTCCGTGTGTTTTTGAGTTTGTGGGTGGTTGGTTTTGACGGCCCTGGTCGGGCGCGTCAGGCTGGTGTAACGCGCCTGGTGTTGGCTGTTACATGTCTTTGTGTTTCTAGAGTTGGTTAGGGCGGTGTGTGTGACGGCTTCTCCCCTGACCGTCACTTTGGGTGTAACGGCCTAGGCTTAGACCGTCAGGTTCATGTAGCGGTCTAAGGGTGGCGCATTACATGCCTTGTGCTTCGATTTCCATTCCTTCGATTTCTGCTTGTCTTGGCTTGTCCTTGTGGTCTGCCCGCTGTCCCGTGGATGTCTCTTGACGTCCTATGAGGGCTAAGACTACGTGGTAAGGTAGCCAGGAGTCTTCTTGCTTGTGGTAGGATTCTTTATCCTACCCTGGTGTGTGTCTTTGGTTGGGTTCCGGTCAACCCGGGGTGACCCAGTGGTTGACAGGCGACCTTGTGTGTGGGTGTCTTGGCGGTTCTGCCCAGTCCGAGACACTGGTTCTGGATGCCTCGAGGTATCATCTTACCTTGGTTTGTGTGTCCAGGCGTGTGATGAGGGTCTTCGGTGTTCTCTCAGGTCTCCGTTAGTTGTTTTCTACGTAGTGTCGTTTCTTGTGGCTTAGGATTAGACCGATTGGCGGCTTGTTCCGCTGTCTGTGACGATCTTGCCTTTGAGTCGTTTGACTCGGGATCGTTATGTGGTAGGTCTAGTTGCCTGGTCCTGAGTCGGTTAGTAGTGGTTGTACTGTCAGTGGTGCTTCGTAGTACGTGTGACAGGGCTTCCGTAGACTATCTGTACTCTAGCACTTGTGTTTTGGAGTCTGTACCTTGTGAACCTCCACTAGTCGTAGCCTGTGACGTAGGCTTTTTTTAGTACGTCACCCACTGGGAGTGGTGGACGGGCAATTTCCCGTTACACGGTTTTTAAGCTAGTTCCGTGGGCCCCGGCCAACGGTAGCGTCCTACCGAGGAGAATACTAGCTAGAGGCCTGGCCTAGGTAGTGGTCAGTGTGTGCACACGTGGTCAGGGACTGAGGACTTACGTCGACGGGCGTGACCCTGACTAGTCACTCGCAGCGTGGTACTGCGGTCTTGTGTCCGTGAGGTGCCATTTTTCTCTGGAACGTCGTTGTTCCTTGGACCTGGTTCTTGGTGTGTCTAGTTTCCCCCGTGCTGCACATGGTCTGGTAGACGTGACACTTGTGGCGAGGTGTAAGACGTCAGTGGACGCATCTGGCTGTTCTTCTAGTGTGAGGGTACTCCTATCACTTGACCGGCGACTCTCGCGTTTCTCGGAGCCGGTGTTCTCCTTTCCGTGTCGGCTAGTCTTGGCCTCGCCCAAGATTTGCTTCCCTGGCTGTGTGGTCTGTTCTTGGCTGTGTCTAAGATGAGCCTGGGGTTGCGTACACGATGTTCCAATCGTGTAGGCCGTTGTGGTTGTTTTATCCGTCCTTGCAGGTCTTCGTTTTGGACCTGGTGTCGGGTCGACAGATCGGTAACTTCTGACTTTACTGGGTCAGAGTCACCCTTCTGTTGTTGCTTGGAGTAGTTTGGGGTGCCGAGGTTAGTTCGGCCGCCGCTTGTCTGACACGGGTTCTTCCCCTTTCTTACTTGTTCCCTACTCCTACTTCCCATCTGCTTACTACTGCCTGTAGCGTAGTTTTACAGCTTTGTAGTATAGCTTTTCCTGCTTTGATACACCTGATGTTTTCGTCGTTGTTGTTCCGTGTTACTGCGTGTTTTTCAGTGGGGATCCGCGTGACCCCTACTGAGCCAGTGACACGTGGCTCACCCCTGCTTTTTAGGTGGGGTGGCATTGTTCGTTCTGCTTCCGCGTGGTTCCTGGAGTGTGCGTGCTTGTTGCGTGCCGTTGCTGCCAGCTGGTACCTGCGTCAGGCTTCTCCCGACATTTTGGTACGTCTTTCTTTTCTATCGACTGTACTGTGCTAGACTTGTTGTCTTTAGCTTTGGACCGACTCTGGGATATAATTGTTAATTTGAACAGTTAATTAAAAAGTAATTTTATTTCTACTACTTTAGCAATCCTATCTAATGAAATTTAATTGCTTACTATACTATCTCTGTGGCTTCAATGTACTCTACACGTGCCCTTATCCCTTTGGAGCTTTCCCGCTCTTGGGAGGCCTCGCGGGTTCCATGCAGTATTACGTGTATCCGGTAGTCCTACCGGCTATGCCGGGTATCCGGAATCCGGGTCGCTACAGAATGGTATCAGTGCTGTGTTCTGAGATGTTCGGGGTTCTTTTCTGAGCTATCAGAGCATTGTTGTATGAAGTACATGGGAATCCGAGATATAAAATATCCAGAGTCGTGAAAGTCCAGTACAGTCTTCAACTGGCTTCGGTTTGCGATTCTTTGTCGCGTTGTTTTCGGTGTGTTGTCTTGTGCGTGTTGTTCTGGCACTGTACGAGATGGTCGTGCTTTCGTCAGGATGTGACAAGGTGTTTCTTTTTGTCGTTGTGCTTGTCTCGATCATGTTGTACTTGGCAGTGTTCGCCGGAAGGCTTGAATCTGTAGTACATTGTTCGAGGTTTTCTTGTAAGTTGTTCAGGTTGCTGTTGACCTTTAGCCTTGGTCTGATGACCGTACACGTTCTTATGTTGTCTTGGTCGTCTCGGCTTAAGTCTGTTCAGCTCCTGATGTGTTTTGCTTCTGTTGAAGTGCTCGTTTAGATTCCGTATGGGAGAAGTTGCTCAGGCAAGCTAGGATTTCCCTTCTTGGTGAGCTTTTGTGGTTGAGCTTCTTGCTTCTTGTCCCTTCTGGTGGAATCTTTTTCAAGTTTTACCTTGGAATTACTGTCTTAGTGATGCCTTTGTCCTGTGTCTGCTTAAGTGTGGATAGCTTTGTTCTGAGCCTGATCTGCTCTTTGCTATGCGGTTGCTTGGCTTTGGACTCCGTAATGAGGTTAAGAGCTGTCGTATACCGTAGTTGTCGTGCCGTGTCCAGCGGCTGATGTATTGTGAAGGCTCATTTATCATTTTCAGGACGTGGAGGTAAGCTGAGATTGATGCTTTCCTTGTGCTTTGTGCTGAAGCTGGTGCTCTTCTCCTGTTGCACTTAGGCTCCTTGTGATCGGTTGCTCGCGGGATCGGTACTCGTGGCGTGTGACTTGCGATCTTTTTGATTGCGATTGCGCCTGGTGTGTGCTAAGATACGACTACTGAGGTCTTTTCTGTTGCCTGTGCGCGTTGTTGAGAGTGCAGCGGTAGTGTGTGGGTTGGCTACCCACTTGTCGAGATGTTTGTTCTTTCTCTATGTGACTTCATCTTGGCTTCCTCTGCCTCGATGTCATCTGTTGCTGTGCCGTTGTTGGTGGTTTCAGGTGTTGGCATTGGCATTTGCCAGTATTGGGGAATTTGTCGGCATTCCTACTGATTGAGTACCCTTTTGCTTTGCATTTCTTTCTTGGGTGTTGTGCTCTCGAGCCGTGTTTATAGTCCTTGAGTTGCGTTCCCTGAGATTGTTGTCGTTTCTCGTTGTTGTGGGTCTTCTCTTGGTGAGCAGTCTGATGCGTGACCCGTTCCTTGTGGTCGTGTGCTCAGCTGTTCCTGTGCCTTGATGTGACCCTACTTGCAGTTGTATTCCGGGGTTCTGTGTGCTGTACGGAGCCGAAATCCTGCAGGTGTGGTTGTTGTCGTTTGATCGCTGTTTCTCTATGATTTTGTGTCCCTGTCTTGGACCATTGTCTTGTCGGTTAGCTTGGCTGTACTCTTTTCCCTTGGAGTTAGCTTGCGACTCGATCAGACGTGATGCCTGAGTGAGTGCTGACTTGATTGTGCTTCTGGTCCGGTGCTGTTGTCGTTGGCGTCCTGCGTGCCAGGTGTTCCCTGTTGCCTTTTGGCATTGGAGCTAATGATGTCGTCGAGCTGTCAGCTGACAAGATTGTGTCTCCTTGTGTAAGCTGCCACTTGCCGTGTTGTCGTGTTTTTCGGTTGTTTGTTGTTGGGGCAGTCGTGTCTCCTGTCCTGTGAGACATAAGCGATGTTGCCTTGTTTCGGAGGTGTTGGACTTGCGTTCACTTGTGTCGTGCTCGCTCTAGAGCATGTGCTCGTGATTGTGGTCTGATAGTGTTCCTCTAAATCGTGTTCTCCCGAGATTTGTGTTGTTTTGTGCTGTTGGGTTGTTCTTCCCTGCTTCTCCCTTGTTAGTCCTTAATTTCGAGGGTGAAATTTTTTAAAGGAGGGGAGGATGTAATGCCCTGGATCCTTGGTAGGTCTTGCTGGATCTTCATTGGATCTTTTTGATTGGTTTTGGTGAGTTTCGGTTCGCTTTTGTGGCTTCCGAGTTGAGCTTTACGAGCCGTGTGGATTTTTCTCTCGTACTAGTTACGGAACCCTACGGTGAGTTTGTTTCTCAGTTCCTTGACTTGCGGATGCTACGGGAACGACGTACTCTTCGAGCCGGTCGTTTCGACTATTTTTACGTATTTTTCTGAATTTGTGCATTTTCGACGCATTTTCAGAATTTTCAAAAATTAGGAAGATTTCCTAATTTCTTTTCTTTTTCTTTTCCTTTCCTCTCTCTCTCTCTCCTCATTCGCACGCTCGCCTCTCTCTCTCCCTGATGTGACACCGACCTATGACTTATATTGCAAGCATTCAAGTTTGAGCAGCGGACTCACACTAGCGAGCTCACCCGTATGGCACACACTAGGGCCCGAAGGCAACTAGGCGATGTTGGAGAGGGTCCGAGGTGGGACCATGAGGCTCCAAGGGTTGGCAAGCTTGGGGAGAACCCAAAATGGGCCTAGGATGCCCAAATCATGGGCGGCCAACACACCAAGGGTGTGGGTTAAGTGGATTCACTCTCAACTCGCCTGCGGTGGTCACTCAATTTGGTGGCAATGTAAAATCGGACACTCTCTTACCGCCGACGGAGTAACTATAGCAATACTAAGCTAAGCAAGTGATTAGACCAGTAAGAGAGGGACCGAGGCTCACCTAGCCGGCGTGAAGACGCCGACTCCGGCCGGAGACGGGGGCGAGCGGGGAGGCGAGGGTATGTACCCGCACGCCGCGTCGATTGAAGCTTCAAATCTGTGACTTAATAATTACATGAACTACACCCCATGCAAGGGGGGGGGGGGGATATTGGGGTGGGGATTATGCTTAATACATCCAAAACTACCTCCACGCAGGGAGGGGCCTTCAGCCGGCCAAGCGGGGTGGGGAGATATGCAAAGATAACTGACTTCCCGAGCTTCGTCGATTCTGCCTAGCTTCTCTATTTCTGGACAGAGGGTCGATGTCGATGCTGCCAATAATTCCACCGAGCTCAGAATCTGATGAGACTTGCGCCAAAAGCTTGCTAACATGTTGAGGATGATGTCTGAATTTTGGCAAGAGCTCTGGAACTCAGGGCTGGTAGGGCCAGTGACTAGAACAGGTCAGCAGCTTCCTCCTCTGGCTGGTGCAGAACTGGTACAGCAGGTTGCAGAAGGCACCACAGACGCTCCTAAACTCCAAATGAGATGAGCCTGGCGGTGACGTGATCGTCGTCTGAGTCGCTGGACCCACAGGGGGCAGACGACACACCCCGACGAAGAAAATGGTAACTGGAAGCTTCGGAGGCCGAATGAGGTCCTTCTTCTTGGAGATGATAGCTAACTGGTAATAGTTTCAGCCCTCCAAAATTGGCGCTCAGATCCCTCACGAGCTGGCCGAGGTCAACAGTTGAACAGGAGCTCTGTCTCTGGTTCGGACAGAAACAGTTTCCCAGCAGCAGATTGACAGCAATGCCACGACCGCTCCCGAACTCCAAATCAAGCGCCGTCAAAGCCTTTGGTTCGGCTGTCGAGTCTTCTACGCAGAAAAATTAACGGGGAAGCCAACCGATGCCAAGGTTGGCCGGTAGCCTCAGATCACCGGTGAAGGGTCGCTGTAGACTGTGGGAGGACAGAACGTATACTTCGGGGAAGAAAAATGATATCTCCCAGATTCGAATGCCAAATGGAGCTCTGCTTTCTGGGGATGAAAGAGGATTCAGAGAAGAAGAATTTTGATGAAGAAACCGAGCTCTGATTCTTGCTAGGTTGGTCGTGGTGAAACTTCCAAATGCTCTCTGGTCTTCAGCCTAGGGCAGATTGTATAGTCGCACAAGATCTGCTCCACCGCACAACTCCGAGCTCGGATGGATGCGGGACCACCTCTGTTGGAAAGAGGACTCAAAGACGATTCCAACGATGTATAAAGCACCTTCAGAAGCCTCAGGATGACGATGTGACACCTTCTGCAAGTCGCTGGACTTCTGCCACCTGCAACCTACGAACTGTAGGTGGAAGGTGGTGGGAGAAATGGGGTAAATGGAAGTGGAAATGGGGGTGAATTGGTGTGGGAGTGACCCCTAGTTGTGAGGGGGCCTAGGAGGGGGTGTTCTAAGGTGTGGGAGAGGGAGAATGGGGTCTGGAATGGGGTGTTTTCAGAGGGTGAGAGAGGTGCTACGAATTTGGGCTGTGAGGGAGGCACAAGTTGGTGGAGGGAATGTGAGTTTGAATTTTCTTTGATGGGGAGTGATCAATGGTGGTCTTGGGGATGGGAAGAGGTGTCTTGAGAAGGTGGAGTGAGGTTTGGGGAAGGGAAATGGGTAGTTGGGGGTTGGAAGGTGGAGTGGGGATTGGGTGGAGCTCTCTTGGGACTAGGGGGTGGAATAAAGAGGGTTATGGGGAAGGGGAGAGGTTTAAATGGGGTAGGTGGGAGATGGGGTGGTTGGGAAGGTGATTGAATGAGGGGAGGGGAGTTAATGAGAGGTAAATGGGGAGGAGAGAGAAAATTCTGAAATTTGGGGTGGAGGGAGAGAGATAATGAGAGAGAGAGAGATATTGAGAGAGAAAGCTAGAGGGATTTGGAGTATATCTGAAATTCAATATTCATGCATAAGTTGTTACATATGAGGAGTGGGGTGGCCTATTTATAGGCACATGACTTTTTCACAAAGGACCCTAACAAAAGACACAATGAATAATAACCGAAGGGAAGGGGGGGTGTCCATGGGCCTAGCCCAATGAGATGGGCCCAATAGCCTATCAAACCAACATAATGACTCAATACTTAGGAAAATGACTCAACAACCTAGGTACATGACTCAAATAAAGGGAAAATTACATGATATTGACTCAAAGAAAATGTGAAGATTACATGACTAGACTCAAAAATACATGACTAACATAATGGCGCTTGCCGACGAACAATCCGAGTCCAGAGAAAATGTGGAGGGGCAAGGGATGCCCTCATCATACCCCCGGGGTGGGGAAAACTCGACCCCGTCGAGTATGGGTCCACCAGGGAAGTAGTACATCGAACTGCGGCTCTGGGTGATCCTCGATCTCCATACTCAAACCGCGACCATAGTCGGGGAACGGCGCTTCAGCTCGACAAAGTGACTCGGTCATACCCTCATGCTGGCGATGGGATCTTGCTTGCCTAGTATTGCCGCTGTGTGCTCACGTCGGGCTCTCAGGCTATTTGTGGTGGCACTCTGAGGGTGTCTCTCACAAGGGTAGGTATAAGTTGGAGGCACTCACTAGGATCCACCGCGGTGCCCTTATAAGGTGCTAGATCCGCCACATGAGAAATGGAGAGAATCCCAAAACCCTTTTTGAAAGTTCAACCCATAAGCCGGGTTGCCAAAGCCACTCGGAACTTGACAAGGTCCAAGTCCTCGTGCCCTCAATTTGGAGGTGACCCTGGGGTAGAGCCACTCCAAAGTCATCATCGTCAAGTTATTAACTTGGAATTCAAAGTGGTGCTTAGGAGTTTGTGCTCGCTTCTTGTGAATCCCACCGCTTGTTGCTTGATACTTGCTTGAATGCATATGCCATGCACTATGATGCAATGTGAGTTGACAATGTATGGTACTAAAAGGTGGTCCAGGACAACCACATATAGACCTATCATGCATTGATGTTATGAAGATTTTGAAGGATTTGGGAGGACCGGGGCATCCATAGGTGTCCCTCTTACAAGTGAGTGTGATGAATGTTGGGGGACCCGGACACCCATGTAGGCTCCTAGCATACATAAGACTAATGGTGAATTGGGCAGGACCGTTACACCCAAATAGGGACCACTCATGCTTCCTACTTGACATGTGGGTGATGTGAATGAATGGACCCGTCTTTCTAATCATGCCAAGTGGTGTGTGGTGCCAAGACTTATGCACTCATATCCTAGAGATGACTTCTATGTGCATGGGTATGGGGTGGCCCTTGAACTTCCACTCGTATGGATCAAATGGATCTAAGAAGGGGAAAATCATGGAGTGGGGCAACTCATCAATCCCAAGGTGTATGTTGCCGAAGGTCAAGGTTCCCATGGTGTAACCCGAGTCTAGGAAGGGAGGGGTTTGATTCAACATGGGTGGTAAGGGTAGGGTAAGTTGGGTGGGGAATAAGGTAAGTGGGTCACATGGAGATCTAAGTTCCCATAGGAAAGGGTCGAAGGGATCATGGTAAGGGTCACCTAGATAGGGGTACTCCATGTCCTCAAGATCCTCGAATGGTGAGTCATTCTCCTCAATAAGTGGGCCAAGATTGCTAATGGGTTGGCCGATCAAAACACTTGGGATCTCAATGGTTGGGGAGTGGACTAGGATAGGTTCTTCCTCCATGGGAAGAAGGAGGATGATCTCACTAGTAACTTGGCCATTAGTGTAGATGGAAGTGATGGAGCCAATGGTTGGATATGCTAGGCTAATGGTGTTAGTCATGGACGGCCTCATGACTAGCATATTGGTCAAGTGAATTTACCAATGTAGGTAGTTCACTAAGTTTCCCAAATCTTCCACACAATAGGAAGTTTGATAAGTGACATGTGGCTGAATGGGAATGAGTTGGGATTGATATCCCATGGGTAGGTGGCATGGTTGTGAACTAGAAATGGTGAGACCTTTCTTGAGCCATTGGAGTATGGACTTATCTATGGTGAGGTTGGGTGTCTCTAGAGAAGCTAGGCTAAAGGTGTGTGAGTTGTTTGGCCTTTGGATTTCCTCTATGTTGGGAGGTGGATTCGGATGGGCATCCTTCTCCACTTGGGTGGGTGTGTGGGTTGCAACTTCTATTGCTAATGGAGTAGGGGGATCTATGGTGGGTGGTTTGGTGATAGCTAGCGTATGACACACTTGGGGTGGTGAATAAGCATGGGCTTGGGTTGGGATAGGAAGGGGAAGTAGAGGAGGCCTAGGTTGGGGAAAGATTGGTGTAGGAAGCGGGAGGTGGGTTGGGTGAGAGATTTTGGGTTGATTTGTTTTGGGAGATGTGTCCCTTTTTGGGGATGATGGTGGGTTTGTGGTGGTGGTCAAGGGGGCTTGTGGGGTACGGGTTTGGTGAGGGGTTTTGGGTTTGGGGGTGGTGGCTATTATGGGCCTCGGTGGATGGGTGGACACGGGGTCCAATTGGGTTTGTGGACATATGGTTGTGGTGGGAGTTTGTAGGTAGGGTGCTGGTGTGGTGGTTGGGGTAGGATAGGTGGGAAGTGATGTGGAATGGGGAATTAGGGTCATGGGTTGGCTAGGTGGGGATGAAGGAGTTGAAGTGCTCCTTAGGTCTTGGTGATTTGAGTATGAGGGGAAAACATACCTAGCCCTAAGTTGTTCCTTCATGTCCCCCCATGTTGTGAGGGGAGCTTCCCTTCTAATTATCCTTAAGCCTTCAATTTGCATCCAATAAGTTTCTGCCCGTTTGGTAAGTTACATTTTGGCAACCAATGCCTTTTCATCCTCGGACATATGATACCAAGTGAAGTATTGGTCCATTGTAGCTTCCGAATCTAAATATTCTCTAGGAGAGGTTCCATCAAAGGTGGGAAGTGGGAAAGGGACCATCCTATCGTCCGTCCTTGGGGCGGGCCTATTTTCTCCAAGTTGGTTGAGTCGGCCCGATATGTTATCAAGCTGCTCATTGGCATAGGTCAAGGCTTTCATGAAGTAGTTGACATGGCCAGAGAAGTTATGGGTGTTAGTGGTAGGCATCTCTTGGTGGCTTGGACTTATGGAGTGGGCCGATTGGTAAGGTCGATATGAGGTGGCCATACTAGGGGACAACAGTGATGCATTTGAAGACTCTAAATGTATAGACATGCCCTAGGACCAACTTGATAGAGACAAGTTGTGAACTTGCTCTGATACCACTTGATGTGACACCGACCTATGACCTATATTGCAAGCATTCAAGTTTGAGCAGCGGACTCATACTAGCGAGCTCACCCGTATGGCACACACTAGGGCCCGAAGGCAATTAGGCGATGTTGGAGAGGGTCCGATGTGGGACCATGAGGCTCCAAGGGTTGGCAAGCTTGGGGAGAACCCAAAATGGGCCTAGGATGCCCAAATCATGGGCGGCCAACACCCCAAGGGTGTGGGTTAAGTGGATTCACTCTCAACTCGCCCGCGGTGGTCACTCAATTTGGTGGCAATGTAAAATCGGGCACTCTCTTACCGCCGATGGAGTAACTATAGCAATACTAAGCTAAGCAAGTGATTAGACCAGTAAGAGAGGGACCGAGGCTCACCTAGCCGGCGTGAAGACGCCTACTCCGGCCGGAGACGGGGGCGAGCGGGGAGGCGAGGGTATGTACCCGCACGCCGCGTCGATTGAAGCTTCAAACCTGTGACTTAATAATTACATGAACTACACCCCATGCAAGGGGGGGGGATATTGAGGTGGGGATTATGTTTAATACATCCAAAACTACCTCCACGCAGGGAGGGGCCTTCAGTCGGCCAAGCGGGGTGGGGAGATATGCAAAGATAACCGACTTCCCGAGCTTCGCCGATTCTGCCTAGCTTCTGTATTTCTGGATAGAGGGTCGATGTCGATGCTGCCAATAATTCCACCGAGCTCAGAATCTGATGAGACTTGCGCCAAAAGCTTGCTAACAGGTTGAGGATGATGTCTGAATTTTGGCAAGAGCTCTGGAACTCAGGGCTGGTCGGGCCAGTGACTGGAACAGGTCAGCAGCTTCTTCCTCTGGCTGGTGCAGAACTGGTACAGCAGGTTGCAGAAGGCACCACGGACGCTCCTGAACTCCAAATGAGACGAGCCTGGTGGTGACGTGATCGTCGTCGGAGTCGCTGGACCCACAGGGGGTAGACGACACACCCCGACAAAGAAAATGGTAACTGGAAGCTTCGGAGGCCGAATGAGGTCCTTCTTCTTGGAGATGACAGCTAACTGGTAATAATTTCAGCCCTCCAAAATTGGCGCTCAGATCCCTCATGAGCTTGCCGAGGTCAACAGTTGAGCAGGAGCTCTGTCTCTGGTTCAGACAGGAACAGTTTCCCAGCAGCAGATTGACAGTAATGCCACGACCGCTCCCGAACTCCAAATCAAGCGCCGTCAAAGCCGTTGGTTCGGCTGTCGAGTCTTCTACGCAGCAAAATTAACGGGGAAGCCAACCGATGCCAAGGTTGGCCGGTAGCCTCAGATCACCGGTGAAGGGTCGCTGCAGACTGTGGGAGGACAGAACGTATACTTCGGGGGAGAAAAATGATATCTCCCAGATTCGAACACTAAATGAAGCTCCGCTTTCTGGGGATGAAAGAGGATTCAGAGAAGAAGAATTTTGATGAATAAACCGAGCTCTGATTCTTGCTAGGTTGGTCGTGGTGAAACTTCCAAATGCTCTCTGGTCTTCAGCCTGGGGCAGATTGCACAGTCGCACAAGATCTGCTCCACCGCACAGCTCCGAGCTCGGATGGATGCGGGACCACCTCTGTTGGAAAGAGGACTCAAAGATGATTCCAACAATGTATGAAGCGCCTTCAGAAGCCTCAGGATGACTATGTGACACCTTCTGCAAGTCGCTGGACTTCTGCCACCTGTAACCTGCGAACTGTAGGTGGAAGTTGGTGGGAGAAATGGGGTAAATGGAAGTGGAAATGGGGGTGAATTGGTGTGGGAGTGACCCCTAGTTGTGAGGGGGCCTAACAGGGGGTGTTCTAAGGTGTGGGAGAGGGAGAATGGGGTCTGGAATGGGGTGTTTTCAGAGGGTGAGAGAGGAGCTACGAATTTGGGCTGTGAGGGAGGCACAAGTGGGTGGAGGGAATGTGAGTTTGAATTTTCTTTGATGGGGAGTGATCAATGGTGGTCTTGGGGATGGGAAGAGGTGTCTTGGGAAGGTGGAGTGAGGTTTGGGGAAGGGAAATGGGTAGTTGGGGGTTGGAAGGTGGAGTGGGGATTGGGTGGAGCTCTCTTGGGACTAGGGGGTGGAATAAAGAGGGTTATGGGGAAGGGGAGAGGTTTAAATGGGGTAGGTGGGAGATGGGGTGGTTGGGAAGGTGATTGAATGAGGGGAGGGGAGTTAATGAGAGGTAAATGGGGAGGAGAGAGAAAATTCTGAAAATTGGGGTGGAGAGAGAGAGAGAGAGAGATAATGAGAGAGAGAGATATTGAGAGAGAAGGCTAGAGGGATTTGGAGTATATCTGGAATTCAATATTCATGCATAAGTTGTTACATATGAGGAGTGGGGTGGCCTATTTATAGGCACATGACTTTTTCACAAAGGACCCTAACAAAAGACACAATGACTAATAACCGAAGGGAAGGGGGGGTGTCCATGGGCCTAGCCCAATGAGATGGGCCCAATAGCCTATCAAACCAACATAATGACTCAATACTTAGGAAAATGACTCAACAACCTAGGTACATGACTCAAATAAAGGGAAAATTACATGATATTGACTCAAAGAAAATGTGAAGATTACATGACTAGACTCAAAAATACATGACTAACATGATGACGCTTGCCGACGAACAATCCGAGTCCGGAGAAAATGTGGAGGGGCAAGGGATGCCCTCATCACTCCCTTTCTCTCTCGTTCTCCCACCCTCTCGCCTCCGGCTGCAGACGGAGGGGTCTGTTGGTGAGGTGGCGATGTCGGGAAGCTGCTGAGGTGCGTGATGGAGCGAGGATCGAAATGGTTCTGGCGCGATCTTGAACGGTGGATTCAAAGCCGATGTTTGAGCTCGCGGCGTGGTTTTCAGCGTTGTTTAGTCCCTTCGGGGCACGGTTTCTTCGGTGGAGGTATGCCTAAACCGTGATTTTCCATGCCCTTGCACTTCGTTTGGCGCGGAAATGGCCGAGTTTGGGCTTGGTATGCCTAAACCGTGATTTTTGGGTTTTGTAGGGTTCACCAGGAAATGGCAACCATTTGTAGCTTGGTTAGTGTTGAACTGACCGTTGGGATGTCTGGATCCCATCCATGCTAGTTTTGTGTTGATCGGTGGTCGTTCGAGGCCGGTAGGAGCCCGGGAACCTCGTTGACCCATTTAGGGTGGATTCATTGGAATCGCCCTGATCTTGTGTTTTTATGCTTGCATGTGTGCTTTTTAGCCTTCTTATGTTATTTTTCATCGATTGGGTTTGTTTCCCCTGCGCTTTGGCATGAATGGGGCGTGGAACGGGCCGATTTGGCCAACCCTCTGTTTTCCCGCTGTGACTGGTGTGGCGATCGTTCCAGGGACCGTTACATGCCCTGACAGCCCGACGACTGACTGTTACATCATCTGGGTTGATTTGAGTTCTTCGTTGTTTTGAGAGTGTGACTGCCCAAGGGTGGTGCGTCATTGCTCTCTGACGCGTCACATGAGACGCGTTACGCCTACTTTGTCATTTTATGTTTGGGTTAAGTCGGTTCCTCTGACGTGCTTGCTCCCGTTCGTCAGGTGTGCGTAACGGGCCTGCCCCAGGCCGTTACGTTCTGTTTGACCGTGTTTGACCGACTGAGTCGGTTCGCCTAACGGCCGTGCTCCCGTGCGTTGGGTGTGTGTAACGCACCTGCCTCAGGCCATTACATGATGTTTTGGCTGAGTTGGGGTGGTTGTGTTATTGTCTCTAACGGCCTCACCCCCGCGCATTTGGCGGTTGTAACGCGTCCGGTCTGGACCGTTACATGCCTCTCTGCCAGTTGTTGTTTTGTGTTTTGCTGGCCCTGACGCGCTTGCCCTGGCGCGTTAGGTGGCTGTAACGCGTTCGGTCTGGCGCGTTACTTGGTCCGTGTGTTTTTGAGTTTGTGGGTTGTTGGGTCTGACGGCCCCGGTCGGGCGCGTCAGGCTGGTGTAACGCACCTGGTGCTGGCCATTACATGTCTTTGCATTTCTAGAGTTGGTTAGGGCGGTGTGTGTGACGGCTTCTCCCCCGACCGTCACGTTGGGTGTAACGGCCTAGGCTTAGACCATTAGGTTCATGTAGCGGTCTAAGGGTGGCGTGTTACATGCCTTGTGCTTCGATTTCCGTTCCTTTGGTTTCTGCTTGTCCTGGCTTGTCCTTGTGGTCTGCCCGCTGTCCCCTGGATGTCTCCTGACATCCTATGAGGGCTAAGACTATGTGGTAAGGTAGCCAGGAGTCTTCTTGCTTGTGGTAGGATTCTCTATCCTACCCTGGTGTGTGTCTTTGGTTGGGTTCCGGTCAACCCGGGGTGACCCAGTGGTTGACAGGCGACCTTGTGTGTAGGTGTCTTGGCGGTTCTGCCCAGTCCGAGACACTGGTTCTGGATGCCTCGAGGTATCGTCTTACCTTAGTTTGTGTGTCCAGGCGTGTGCTGAGGGTCTTCGGTGTTCCCCCAGGTTTCCGTGAGTTGTTTTCTATGGAGTGTCGTTTCTTGTGGCTTAGGATTAGACCGATTGGCGGCTTGTTCCGCTGTCTGTGATGATCTTGCCTTTGAGTCGTTCGACTCGGGATCGTTACGTGGTAGGTCTAGTTGCCCAATCCTGAGTCGGTTGGCAGTAGTTGTACTGTCAGTGGTGCTTCGTATTATGTGTGGCAGGGATTCTGTAGACTGTCTGTACTCTAACACTTATGTTTTGGAGTCCGTGCCTTGTGAACCTCCACTAGTCGTAGCCTGTGACGTAGGCTTTTTTTAGTACGTCACCCACCGGGAGTGGTGGACGGGCAGTTTCTCGTTACACGATTTTTAAGCTAGTTCCGTGGGCCCCGGCCAACGGTAGCGTCCTACCGAGGGGAATACTAGCTAGAGGCCTGGCCTAGGTAGTGGTCAGTGTGTGCACACGTGGTCAGGGACTGAGGACTTGCGTCGATGGGCGTGACCCTGACTAGTCACTCTCAGTGTGGTACTGCGGTCTTGTGTCCGTGAGGTGCCGTTTTTCCTTGGAACGTCGTTGTTCCTTGGACCTGGTTCTTGGTGTGTCTAGTCTCCCCCGTGCTGCACACGGTCTGGTAGACGTGACACTTGTGGCGCGATGTAAGATGTCAGTGGACGCATCTGTCTGTTCTTCTAGTGTGAGGGTACTCCTATCACTTGACCGGCGACTCTCGCGTTTCTCGGAGCCGATGTTCTCCTTTCCGTGTCGGCTAGTCTTGGCCTTTCCCAAGATTTGCTTCCCTGGCTGTGTGGTCTGTTCTTGGATGTATCCAAGATGAGCCTGGGGTTACGTACAAGATGTTCCAATCGTGTAGGCCGTTGTGGTTGTTTTATCCGTCCTTGCAGGTCTTCGTTTTGGACCTGGTGTCGGGTCGACAGATTGGTAACTTCTGACTTTGCTGGATCAGAGTCCCCCTTCTGTTGTTGCTTGGAGTAGTTTGGGGTGCCGAGGTTAGTTCGGCCGCCACTTGTCTGGCGCGGGTTCTTCCCCTTTCTTGCTTGTTCCCTACTCCTACTTCCCATCTGCTTACTACTGCCTGTAGCGTAGTTTTACAGCTTTGTAGTGTAGCTTTTCCTGCTTTGCTACACCTGTTGATTTCGTCGTTGTTGTTCCGTGTTACTGCGTGTTTTTTAGTGGGGATCCGCGTGACCCCTACTGAGCCAGTGACACGTGGCTCACCCCTGCTTTTCAGGTTGGGTGGCGTTGTTCATTCTGCTTCCGCGTGGTTCCTGGAGTGTGCGTGCTCGTTGCGTGCCATTGCTGCTAGCTGGTACCTGCATCGGGCTTCTCCCGACCTTTTGGTACGTCTTTCTTTTCTGTCGACTGTACTGTGCTAGACTTGTTGTCTTTAGCTTTGGACTGACTGTGGGACATAATTGTTAACTTGAAGATTTAATTAAAAAGTAATTTTATTTCTGCTACTTTAGCAATCCTATCTAATTAAATTTAATTGCTTACTATACTATCTCTGTGGCTTCAATGTACTCTACACGTGCCCTTATACCTTCGGAGCTTTCCCGCTCTTGGGAGGCCTCGCGGGTTCCATGCGGTATCACGTGTATCCGGTAGTCCTACCGGGTATGCCGGGTATCCGGAATTCGGGTCGCTACAGTGACCAAGGTAGTGGGGTTGGTATTTCTTTTTTCCGGTCCTCCTAACTCAAGATTGCCCTACTCTTAAGCAAATTTTTTTTTGAACATCATGTGAGGTAGAGTTTTTCGAGCCCTTCATTTTGGTATATAGATTGCACAATTCTGAGATAAGTACGTCGAGGACTTGAAATTTAAAGAGGTTAACACTTTTGTTAATTTAATTAACTACGACCGCTGCTGTTCGTTCATTCTTTTAATATATATATATATATATATATATATATATATATATATATATATAAAACATGATGCATGTTAATATCTTACTCATATCTTTAAAAATCCATATCTATAAAACTATGTAAAATAAAATTATAAATTATATATTTTTGGAATCCTTAGATTTTAACCTAATTATCATAGATTTTGCTTCTCCAACTGGTGGCGCGACTTGAGGTGGCCGATCAAGGGTGAATTAGAGCGAGGATCGACGACGTGTTCATGGATTAGGGTTTTTCACGTCATCCCCTTTCTTCTTCAATTTTGGTAGGTTTCTCTCAAGCCAAACCTATTTAACTAACATGATTGTATAGAGCTCGTTCTTAGCCTTCATTTGAATCCATTTTACCAAATTTTTATCAACTATATCTTACGTATTACTTGTTTCATTATGAACATTCGATTAGGGTTTTTACCGTTTATTCTCGAAATGCGGCCCTGGTCAGACTGCCTTTGTTCAAGTGGCGGCCATCTGCCAGACCGCTAACCTCTATTGTTCTTTAAATTAGTCCATTTGATTACGGCATGTTATGCATTGTTAATCCACGTTACATAACTTATTGGTAGGTTTTTATGTTAAATATCACACTATTAACTAGGAAAATAGAATTTTATGATCTATGTTAATCTTCTTCATGATTATTCCTGCATGATTATGGTTCTTGATATCTTATGATTGAAATGAGTAGAGTAATTAAATGTTAGTTTCGCCTTTCCTTCTTATTATTCCATTATCACCTTGCTGTCTTATTAAGTCTATTTTAAGGTCGTGCCACTCCGGTGGTGGCGACTGGACCGAATACATCATTTTCTGTTGATTGTGAGATATTGAATTCTTGGGCAATGAATTACCTCTTCGTCGGATATTCCTTCCGCCGAACAAGGTGTTCATGTTCCGTGGCCTCCGTAAGCCCCCGCGAGCCTGGGATTCCCACTAGGACGTCGGGTGGGTTGTACCTTTAGTCCTAAACCCTCCTAATTGACCAAATTTGTGATTTTTGGGTCAGCCCCTGCCCTGTAAGGGTTGCGGCCATGTTCAGACCATTTTCTGACCTTAGCAGCCTTCTCTGGACCGCTAGAATGGTCTAGCGGTCAGTCCAGGACCGTTTTCCTTGGGCTTGGTCACTTTATTTTTTGGCGCATCATACCACCTAAACGGTTCTGTGTTTACCGTTGTCATGCGATCTTGATTAGACCATTTCCATATCTTAGTGGTCCTCCGCTGACCGTTTCACATTCAAGCCCTCCGAAAATTACTATTATCATGATTTGATTTGTGTGAGCTGCTCTAGCCTATCCAGGGTATGGCACCTAGAATTTTGACCTATTGTTAGGTCTATTGATGACATTATCCATTCTAAGTCATTCCTTTGAATGACTTTTCCTCTCGATTAAGGAGCTTATTGATTAGAATCTCAAGAAAAATCAATATTCTTATGTACTTTACCTTGATTACATGAGCTTGATCTTGGAACCCTTGGCCATTTTATTCGTGGATGTCTATATTTCGTGGGATCTATGATCCAAGCAAATCAATGCCAATGCAATCACATTTAAGGGCCCAGTCTTGTCCTGGGAGGAGCACCCGAAGTGTACTTGTACCTCGGGGAGGTGAATGACTAGGTGTGGCATTATCACCGAGTACTATCTAGCGTGTGTATCTACGACATTGCACATTCTCGTGGACTTGCTATTCATGCTTGAAAGCGTGAAGTACCTGCTTGCGTGACATGACTCGACTCAATTTAACTTGAAATGGCCCTTTATTGGGAAGTTCTTGTTAATAGTGCTTGATGTCTCACCTTGCAATATTCCTTTCCATTTATCTATAGATTATATTTTGATCTTGTTGGTTATTTAGTTTACTTATTTGAGTTTCTCGCATTATTCATGCATTCATAAAATGGTTAATTACTTAAATCTGCCTGATGATAGAGAGTAATTCCTACTGAGCTTCTTGCTCACCCCTCTTCTTCCCATCCTTTTCAGGTAACGTGGTAGATGGCATGCTTGACAACTGGGCTCAGGCCAACGTGATCGAGTGAACCTAGAACTTAGAGACCAGAGTCTTTTTATTTTCTTGAGTCTAGTTAGTATAGTGGGTCTTGCTATTTTTTCTTCTTTATTTCTTTCATTGAGTCTATTATTGTAAAAATTGAGTCAAATTTGTAATCCAATTTCCAAATATCAATAAAGCTATATTTTTGTCAAATCAATGGCCTCCATGTGTTTGAATATTATTTATTATGTTTATTTATTTTTTTGCTCTAATTATGATAACTGTTTCGCTGCCACGTTCTGAGCATCGCTTCCGTTGCTATCGGTTCGTGACGTGACATTAACATTTTCTTTGTTGATAAAATTTTCATTCCACTCCATCTGCCTTGTCATAGGGGGAATTATCTGTTCAGGGGTAGTATTGTTCAGGGAGACTTATCCTTCTGCCATAAACGGAAGCATCTCATGTGTCCGTATGTGGATTTAGCTTCTGTTCCTTCCTTTTTGATGTTGTCAAAGGGGGAGAAAATGCATGTGTGCATGTGAGTCATTAATGAATATGTCAGGGATTTTATTATGCTGCATGACTGACATATATTGATCATCATGATGAAATCATTACAATGACTCATAATATTACCATCATCAAAAAGGGGGAGATTGTTGTGTCCCTGTGATTTTGATGAGGTCAATTATTATGACTCATTATAGATATAATCCTTGATGCATTTATTAATGATCTTATCATAAAGGTATGCAGTCTGTCTATTCATGTTTCGAGAATGACTCAAAGTATTGGCTGTTCAAAAAGGTGACAAAAACTCAATGCTACTGACTAGTCAAAAAGGTGACAAAAGGTCAATGGCAGTTAGTCATTGGACTGAAGCATACAGGTCAGTGAATATATCATCTGCCTATCAGGTAAGGTCAATGCACATCTCAACCTGAAAAATATAGGTTAGTGCATATACCTTAAAGTCTGTGCACATGTGTTCATTTCAGTGCATTCAGGTCGGTGCATATCTGTTCAGGGCAAAGCACATCTATGTAGATGGTCTGAGCACCTTTGCAACAAGTCCATGCTCACGTAATCAGTTCATCAAAATAGATGTGTGCATATGCATTTCATCGAACAGGTTGTGCACATGTTTACTTCGCTGCTATGAAGGTCGATGCACATATGTTAGAAATAGGTATAAGGTCTGTGCACGTTGCATAGTAAGGCAGAGGCAGGTCGGTGCACATTTACAATAGCGCATCTAAGGTCGATGCTTAGTTGATCTTTAGTCATACTAAGGTCGATGCACTTCTGCCTTAGTCATTCACACAAGTCTGTGCACATTACTAATCAGTCAATGAAGGTCGATCCTAGTTTAGCCTTCAAGCATCTAAGGTCGATGCACATCTTACCTTAGTCATACTAAGGTCGATGTACATCTTGTCTTTTTCATGCTAAAGTATGTACACTTATGCTAGCGATAGCATGTAAGGTATGAGCACATTTGCATAATCGCATTCTGAAGTCGGTGCACATTCAGTAGTTTGCATTGTCAGGTTTGTGCACATTTGCAGGATAGCATGAATGAGGTCTGTGCACATTTACACGATAGCATGAATGTGGTCTGTGCACATTTTATACTATGCTAAGTGAGGTCGGTGCACATATAGAACATTTGCATAATGAAGTCTGTGCATGATCTGCATATACCCTTACAAAGTCGAAGCACATGTATTCAGTTTGTTCACTAAGGTCAAGTGCATATATTGCTGCATAATCATTAAGGTCGACACAGGTGTTGTTATTAGTCTAATGGGTTCATCATGTAGCATGAACTGTCAAGTCGAAGCACATGAAGTATTATGCATTAATGTTCATGATGTTCTGTGACTTATCATATGATCATCTAATTTCCATGGTTTTGTTATATCATGATCATCCTTATAAACCATGCATAATAAACATCTCTCTGAATTACTTATGACAATAAGGTGTTTGATTAAATGCCTTTTTTCTTGTTAACATGGACTTAAGACTAAAAGGCCTAAAGCAACAGAATTGAACACCTGAATGGTTGGAGATAGTCACGTTACTCAAGTTTCTAACTCACAGGCACGTGATCCAAGGTGAAGTCAGAACTGGAGATTCTGCCACGTGGACAGCTTATCCTCAGCATCTGGCACGTGGACCATCAGTAGCACATCTAGATCGACAGTCTTTGGGCAGGAAATGTGTTTTTCCACGCGCCAGCTCTCGCGAGCCTATAAAAAGAGGCCAGGTTGCTTAACAGAACGAGATGGAGAATATATATGGAAACAAGACAGTGAGGAGAGAAGAGAAGCAGATAGATCAGAAGAAAAGAGAGTGAGCTCGAGAGAAGAATTCAGAGAGATGAAAAAGAGTGAAGATCTGAGAGTTAGAAAACAGAGTATCGAAATTTCAGAGAAAAGTCGGATAGAAAAGAGTTAGAGTGCTGAGAGAAAGAGAGAGCTAGCTGAAGGAAGAAGGAGAAAAAGAAAAATAGAGTGTCGTAATTTCAGAAGGAATCTGATCGAAAGGAGTGTGTGAGTTAGAGAAAGAAAAGAGATCGTGAGATAGTGAGGAAGAGAGAGCTCGTGAGAAGATATTGAGAAGCAATCAAAGCCGTTCTTGAAGATCTGTTCTACTGGCTTTTAATCAGATCCACTCCATACTTGCTCCTGCGAGAGCTACATTTCTGCGTTTCATTTCCAGCTTTCTGGTGCTATATTTCATCCTTTGTTTTTTCCATTTTCGATTTTATCAAGCTGTGTGTCAGCGTTTGCAGAGGATCAGTTCCTCTGGACAGCAAGCTGTGTTGCTTAGCTGTAGGAAGCTGTGAATTAGCGGATAGCAAGTAGTGATGCTCAGCTGTAAGCCAAGCTATAATACTTAGCTGTAAGCAAGCTGTGATGCTCAGCGGTTCAAGCTATTAGGAAGCGAAAGCCTCACTCAGGTTTGAGTGGGGGATGGACGTAGGTCTGCGAGTAGCAGACTGAACCATCTAAAATCATCTGTGCAATGGTTTGTTTGCTTGTTCCTTAATTTGATAGATGTATGCTTAGGCTTGCTTACATAATTATGAATCTTTTTTCTAGTAAGGAATTTGTTTGCACACCGTGCATTTGATACTGGTCTTGAGAGAGTAGTATATTGAATATAAGAACTTAGTCATCTCTCTAGTTTACATAGAGCTGATCAGAAACTCAGTCTGTGCGATCGTTTATTTGTTACTGGAGAGCGTTTAATTTGTTAGCCATCTGATAGTTTAATTCCGCAACATTGTCCAATGATTATTTTAATTGAGTAAAGTTTTTTAAAAAAAGGGGAGATTCATTCACCCCCCCTCTGAATCCGTTTTGCACCATCTCATAGATTCAACAATTGATATCAGAGAGGGTCTCTGACATTCCAGATCCAACGATCTACAAAGAATCCTACTGTGTTTGGTGCATTGCTCATCTATTACTCTTTAGCTAATTACTTTGAATCTGTTTAGTTGTTTTTCAATCGTTCCAACTTCAGCACTTGGCTAGGAGGCCTTTGTACTTACATGAAGTCCATTGATTCCAATCTATGGAGTCTTGTATTTAATGGCCCACATGAACTACCTCATAATCAGACCAAGTGGTCTAATGAGGATAGACTAAAGAACCGTGATAATGTCACAGTTCTTAATATTCTGAAAGCTGCAGTTAATACTGACTTATATCTATTTGCTTTCAGGTGCACATCAGGAAAGGAAATCCTGGATGAAGTGATTACCATTCATGAGAAGAAGGAAGAAGAATGCTCATGGCTAAAAGAAGTGATCAACATGAGGAAACGTCATCTCAGGTAAGCTCTGGATCAGAAGAACTTTTGTTTGATGATTTAGTAAATATGTATGAAGAGCTTACTGATAGACATAAGAAACTGAAATCTAAAAATAAAAAATTAAAAAAGAAATTTGATCAGATTAGTTCAAATGTCTCTTATGAAAATTGTCCGAAACTGAGACAATCCTTTAATGAATATAAGAAACAACTGTGTTTACTGAAAAATGAAAGCAAAGAACTTAATCTGAAAATTTTTGAACTGGAAGAAAAATTGAGTTCAATCAATGATGATCAGATTTGTATCAAAAATTCAGATCAGAATGAAAAATTGCTGAAAGATCTTGATTATGCTAACTTGGAATTGAATAAGCTTAAGTCTGAAAATGAAACTTACAGAAAGCTGATTGATAATAATGAAGAGAAATTCAAAAGACTTCAAGGTGAAAATAGTTCAGTGTCTGAAAAATTGACTAAGATTGAAAAGAAACAAACTGTCAATTGTGATCAATTTTTAGTTGATGAGTTAATTTAGAACACTAATCGGATAAAAGAAAATGAAGAACTAAAGCAGTTGAACACTGCTATATCTGAAAGGCTTCTTGCTTTAGAAAAAGAAAAATCTGTTTGCATAGAAGAATCTGAAAAATTGTGCAATCTGGAACAAGAAGTTGAGAAATATAAAACTGCAAACAAGGTGCTAAGTGAGTGTGTTAATTGCAGTGAACAAGAGATTGCTACTTATGAGATACACATTGCTTCTCTAGAAAATGAAAGTCATGATCTAAAAAACTCACTATCAAAATCTGTCAAAGGTAAAGAGAAGTTAAAAGATCCCTTGAGTGATGAAGCCACTAAATTATGTGAAGGGACAAGTCATATTTCTAGGATTAAAAGGGACATGAGGAACCAGCTATATACAACCTTTGTTCGAAGTTGAGAAGTGGCTGGAACCTCAAGTCAATCCCCAAAACAATTTGCTGATCTAAAAATTCAAAAAAAATAAAAGTGTGAAAAAGAAAACACTGAAAAGGAATGACAAATTGCATGTAAACAATTCTCAGGCTAAGGAATTCCCTGCTGTTCAAAGAAGGAATATTGAATATTTTTATTATGGAAAATCTGACCATGTGATGAATGATTGTGCTGTAATGAAAAAGGCTGATTTGAACCTTGGTAGAATCAATGCTAAGCACTCTCATGTTAAGAAACTTTTTTCTGCTCAAAATAAAAAGCTTCAGTGTTTTTATTGTCATAAAATTGGTCATGTAATGCATGAATGTAAAATAATGGAACAAGATGACCTGAATGCAAGTGCTATGCATGATAGAAACTTTCATGCTCAGAAAAGATCTAATCTTCAGAAGAAAGATATTAAATGTTTTCATTGTGGTAGATCTGGACACATTGCTGCATACTGTTCGCAGGTTCAAGTAAAGAAATTCAATTCTAAATTTGTTGAATTACTTGCAACAGAAATAATTTTGGCAAAACTAAATTTATCTCTAACAGAAAATCTCTTGTGTGCTTTGACTGTGGAAAGCCAGGCCACAGAGCTGCTGACTGTTGGCTGGCTGGTAATGAAAAGATAAATTTCCATGTTAATAACATAAACAATCATGTTCACTCACACCAACTTCATGTTCATGCTAATGCATATAAGTAGAACATGAAATCTGATATATCATGTTATTATTGTGGACAATATGAGCACTCTATGCATAATTGTTCAGTTATGAAATTTGATGACTCACTTGTTCAGAAAATGTGGAAAGCACCCTCTAGAGGTGCCACTGACAGTTTAGGATTCAAGAATTCTTGGGTACCAAAATTTACAAAATAAGAAGTTGTTTTGCAGGAATGTCTTGGGGCTGAGAAATAGAAGGGGTAAATAAACCAAGGCACCCAAGTATGATAAACCTCAGTTCTGATCTTCACAGGTTTGGTTATTTGAATGTTCTATAATTCTGCTAAGATAACTGCATATGATGTTTGATCTGTTAATCAATGTTTGTGCACATATTGAATGAAGATATGTTGAATTCATTTCTCATCTCCATGCAGTGATGCTTTGACACTTAAATGTGCTACAACTGGTTCCATCTTGCATATTCTGAAACTGCAATGCATTTTCATGCATGATTTCATGGTATATCAAATGGTTTAGCTCTAAAGGACAAATTAAGTCTATCTGAAAGGTCTAACCATGTGTGAGATGGTCTCTAGACCATGTTCTCCAGATAGTACCATGGGTCAAATGTGGACATAGAGAAGTTTAGAAACTCATGAGCATATTCTGCATATCTGTGCATGTATGAGATTGAAAAAGAATTGGATATCCTTCACTGAAAATCAAAATTATCTGTATTTGATGTATACATATGTCAATTGCATTTGTTTGATATTTGTCATATTGCAGAGTCACTAAAAATAAATTGAACTTCTGAAAATGTGAATAGCTGGAATTTGATGCCTGCATGTTGTCTCATGCATAAAATGTTCATCTGCATACATAACATGCACACATATTCACATTTACATATACTTAGCATATTGTCAATTTAAGAGGCACATAGGACTGCATTGGTACTGCATTGTCATGCATGACCATTATGGTATATCAAATGGTAAGTTACTAAAGGGCAAATGCAATCTATCTGGAAGTTCTTACTATGTGTGAGGTGGTCTTTAGACCAAGTCCTCTGCCTGGTACCATGGGTCAACATGGACATAGGGCAGTCTAACATATAATTCATTGAACTTCCTTTCACAATATTTCTTGCATATGTTGCACTTAGAAATCAGTAATATAGTGCATAAAGTCAGGAGGAGATTGTTAAAGAAAATATTGCATTTCATGCTTATCAGATTAAGTCCCCTGCATGGTCTTCTTGTCACACATGATTGGTTAATGCATTTAGTTAAGGGAGGTTAATGCATTTGCATACATATAGTTAACTGCATATCATCTCTATTGAAAATTCCAAAAAGATTGTTTTGAGTGCATGCATTCAGAGGGAGCATAAGAAAAATTCTTGAACTGCATGACTATCCTTGCTCATACTGATTATCTTTGCTCTTCCAACAATTTATCTCAAACATTGGTATCAGTTGATCTCACTTGCCTTCATCTGCTTTGAAATCATTTGAACTTATATCCTATTGTGTTTGAAAATCTATTGATCACTGCTCCTGCATTTACTGAGGGGGAGCTTCACTTGAAATACTCATGTGCTATCTTGTAACAACTAGATACTATATAAAAAGGCTTAGCTAAAAAGATAGGTTAGGCCTATTTGGAAGGTTAACCCTTGTGTGAGTAAGATCCTTGGATCCAACCTCTGCCAAGTACTGTTCCAAGTTGTAATTCTGATTACCAGCTCACCTTGCAATTCACATTTTTATGATTGGCATTTACTGTCACTACTGTCTTAAGCTGGTTTGTCTGAAATCTTTCTTTTAATGAATCTTGAACACATCAGTCATGCTCTTAGCTCACTGATTTCATATGATTCTCAAACTCTCTGAATGTTCTTGGTTGCCATACCCTTGAAATTCTCTGTCACACTTGAAATTCATCTTGCTGTTCTCTACACAATTTTTTTTGAAATCTCATGGCCATTTGTCTGATGCATTTTTGATCATATCTGCTACAGGCATGAAACTCTAATCCTTTCAATTACAATGCATGCTTCCTAATGCTTCTATTAATTGGCTGATGCTGATAGTGTTGATCTGAAGCTTGGAAAGATTTCAATTTGTGTACCCTTATCAAAAATCTAAAATCATCTGAAAAGAAGAATATTCTATTATACAGGTTTAAGAATGTCTGATGAATCAAATTGGTTCAAGTCTAATGTATTCATTATGTTTGAATATGAAAGAGTTGAAAATATCTGAAATCACTATTTTAATAAATCTTAACCGAATGTCTCATGTAATTGAAAGTAAGACCTTCTGAAATATGAAAATTTGACTTTTTTGGCTTGCTTTGGTTGAGATACATGTAGTAAGTATTGTTCTTAAACATTTGAGTATTCTGAGAAATGTCTGAAAAATCTAAAAATGTTTAAAAGAAAATTATGGTCAGAGCAATGACTTTGGTCACTAAGAAACTTGTCCAAAGGACTGTGTCATGAAGTGCCTTAGTTAACTCTACTGAAAAGCTTGTGAAAATTATGTGAAATTTTTTGACAAAGGAATGACATGGATGTGTTGAGTAACTGGGGATTCCTGCCTCTAACCAAGGTGTCTTCTCATGTAAAAAGACACTTCTATTGCTAACTATGTTCTCTTGTAGAGAAGTAATACTGTTATCACACTGAGTAATTGGGTCACTTCACCTAAGACGTGTTGTGCCTCACGTAAAAAAGTGTTGATTTAACCAAAATTGCTCATTGAAAAATAAGTTGATGAGCAAAAGAAAAATCTGAAAAATTAGTACATCAGAAATTTTTCTGTAATCAAGGACAAGTTCAGATACATTCTTGAGTGTTTAATCTCAATACTACTCTGTGTAACTCCTAAAGGAGTCATTAAAATTGAATGACTAAGATTGAAGGAGGTTAATCAAGAATGTCATATGAGTGATTGGTTTATTTTTATTAAAATTTGATTTCTGATATGAGTATTAAATTTTATTGACAAACTCTGTATACATCATGCTTAAACCTTGCTGGTAAATTAAGACTTATTCATAAGCTTTTATAATAGAAGAGTCTGAAATTATAACTTGAATTTTTGAAATTGGTATCCTATTGAAAATCTTCTAGTACTTGGGAATTCAGTCAAAATTTCTGTGCTCATATCCTACTCACTGTCCTTGATCATACATAGTTTCTTTTCACCGATTCTTGCTAAAAACTATCATGACCTGAATTCATCATTGACCTATGTGTCTGATGACTTAATTTCTCTCCAACTCCTCTGTCCTTTCCAAGCGGGAGAATATGATTCATTAGCACCTCATTTGGAAGCTTGATCTGCTAAACCTTGACTATCCCTGTGGTTTGATGTTAACATTTTCTTTGTTGATAAAATTTTCATTCCACTCCCTCTGCCTTGTCATAGGGGGAATTATCTGTTCAGGGGGAGTATTGTTCAGGGAGACTTATCCTTCTACCACAAAGGGAAGCTTCTTATGTGTCCGTATGTGGATTTAGCTTCTGTTCCTTCCTTTTTGATGTTGTCAAAGGGGGAGAATATGCATGTGTGCATGTGTGTCATTAATGAATATGTCAGAGATTTTATTAGGCTACATGACTAACATATATTGATCATCATGATGAAATCATTACAATGACTCATGATATTGCCATCATCAAAAAGGGGGAGATTGCTGTGTCCCTGTGGTTTTGATGAGGTCAATTATTATGACTCATTATAGATATAATCCTTGATGCATTTATTAATGATCTCATCATAGAGGTATGCAGTTTGTCAATTCAGGTTCTGAGAATGACTCAAAGTACTGCCTGTTCAAAAAGGTGACAAAAAGTCAATGCTACTGACTAGTCAAAAAGGTGATAAAAGGTCAACGTCAGTTAGTCATTAGACTGACGCATACAGGTCAGTGAATATATCATTTGCCCATCAGGTAAGGTCAATGCACATGATGCGGGATGAGACACGGACACGACAAGCTCGCGATCGTCCCTTAACGAGGGAAGCGTCGGACGTGCGCGGTTGAGAAACCGGCAAGAGCTAGGGTGGTCGGCTCGCACTTTCGTGCCCGGATCGGGTCACGGGACGGCTTCACTCTCTCTCGCAGCAGCGGTGATATGAAAATATATCGAGCTAGATATCCCTACACATGCTCTCTAGCAGCGGCATAAACAAGCATATATGAAATAAGTGAAATGCCAAGTGTAGGAGCGAAGACGATACCTCCACGCGCTCGGCGTGGGGAAGACGGACCCGGCCGAAGTCGTACTCCCGGAACAATTATACACGGATATTACAGAAATGCAACTCGTTGCCCACTCCACGCAGGGAGGTAAAGGGCTACACAATGGGGTCCGGGAGGACCGAATTCGGGTTGACGGGCGGCTTCTCGCGTTGATTCGGCAACACCCGAACACGTGACGGTGGGGCCCACGTGCTGTCCAGAGGGGCCGTGTGGGACCCGGTGGCACCGCTGTAGTGGTGGATGCCCAGAGGGTCGCTCCTTGGGATGGCGGCACGCTGGTTCACCGGCCGGAGGCCCGGCGGCTCCGTTCGGCACCGGTCGGAAAACCCGATCGGAAATCTGCCGGTTCTGTATTTCGGCTCGTGCTCCGGCGAGAGTGGGCGCTGCGATCAGCCCCGATGTTGGATCGACACGAGACTAGCGCCGTTGGAAAGCTAGCTTGAAGTTCTTCAACCTAGGCCTAAAGATCTGGCCTGGATCTGCTCGGATCTTGACTTATGGAATTTTCAATCTCCTGTTGTACAGTAACCGAAGACTCAGACCTGCAGAGAACTTGACTGTGGATTACCTTTGACCGTGAGGTCGACGTTCAAATCTGGGGTTGTGTTCTTCATAAACGTTGTGGGAAATTGAGTTGGGAAGACAGCCAAATTTGTTTGGACACGTTTAGATGTGTCTATGATTTTCTGTGATTTGTTTACTGGACAAAGGTCGGATCTGGGATCTGACTGAAAGTACTGTATCTCCGGTAGAACATGAATTTTTAAAAATAGGTAGAAGGATGATAAAAATTTAAGAAAAATTGTGGTGGTAGGGGACGATGGACAGAACACCCAGTTAAATTAAGAGGTCTAAAACAAATCAAAAGGGTGGTCTAAGGTAGAGAACGTAGGACTACTATCACTGTAGATAGTGACAGAACAGATCTGAGATTGAGCGTTGAACGAAATGGTAAAGATAAGAAACGGTGGCTTTTTAACCTGGATTTTTTTTTGGAGAATGGGCTAGAAGATAGGAACCAACCCTCAAAATTTCAAATCGATCTGAGCTCGTGGCTGGCTTCAGGAATTCATGAACTGCACCTCTATCCAACAGGACAGAAAACCGAAGACGATCCCGTGGCAGCTCGAAGGCGGCACGAACGGCGGCGGCGGCGGCACAAATGATCACCGGAGGTTGAGAGGAGAGGAAGGAGATAGAATCCACTCTAGATCTGGGGTTGGGGAAGGAAGAACAGCAAGGGAGGAGAGAGGGGCGCACCAAGCTTCAAGCCTTGTAACAAAATTCTGATTTTTTTCCATTGAATTTCTCATGAAAATACAACATTATATAGTCTAGGTCTCTAACTAATTCTAGACCCTTGGATCAAGGGTTGATGAGTGAAGGGCTGGGATGTGGTTTGAACAACCACAATAAATCCCAATAAACTACAAGGTTCGCCCCCCCCCCCCCCCCCCCCCCCCCCTTTAAGAAGGCAAGTTGGAATTGTCTTCTTTAATTAAATCTAGGTCCAAGTCCAAGGTTGGACCATGGACTAGCCCCCTTGGGCCCGGGAGTGCAAGTGGACCAATAAGGAGGAGGGAGGGGGCCCCTGCAGGGCCTACATGTACTTTTGCAAAAATACCCAATGGCCCTTTGCAAATAAACCCACTAAGACCTACTATTGTTTACCCATATATCACAAGGGTATACATACAAATATAAAAGGACGGAAATGCAAACACAATGTGAGCGGGCTGTCGTTGATGTCCCCATCAGCACATCTCAACCTGAAGAATATAGGTTAGTGCATATACCTTAAAGTCTGTGCACATGTGTTCATTTCAGTGCATTCAGATCGGTGCATATCTGTTCAGGGCAGAGCACATGTATGTAGAAGGTCTGAGCACCTTTGCAACAAGTCCATGCTTACGTAATCATTTCATCAAAACAAATGTGTGCATATGCATTTCATCGAACAGGTTGTGCACATGTTTACTTCGTTGCTATGAAGGCCGATGCACATATGTTAGAAATAGGTATAAGGTCTGTGCACATTGCATAGGAAGGCAGAGGCGTGTCGGTGCACATTTACAATAGCGCATCTAAGGTCGATGCTCATTTGATCTTTAGTCATACTAAGGTCGATGCACTTCTGCCTTAGTCATTCACACAAGTCTGTGCACATTACTGTTTAGTCACTGAAGGTCGATGCTAGTTTAGCCTTCAAGCATCTAAGGTCGATGCACATCTTACCTTAGTCATACTAAGGTCAATGTACATCTTGTCTTATTCATACTAAAGCATGTACACTTATGCCAGCGATAGCATGTAAGGTCTGAGCACATTTGCATAATCGCATTCTGAAGTCGGTGCACATTCAGTAGTTTGCATTGTCAGGTTTGTGCACATTTGCACGATAGCATGAATGAGGTCTGTGCACATTTACATGATAGCATGAATGAGGTCTGTGCACATTTTATACCATGCTAAATGAGGTCAGTGCACATACAGAACATATGCACAATGAAGTCTGTACATGATCTGCATATACCCTTACAAAGTCGAAGCACATGTATTCAGTTTGTTCACTAAAGTCAAGTGCATATATTGCTGCATGATCATTAGGGTCAACACATGTGTTGTTATTAGTCTAATGGGTTCATCATGTAGCATGAACTGTCAAGTCTAAGCACATGAAGTATTATGCATTAATGTTCATGATCTTCTGTGACTTATATGATCATCTGATTTCCATGGTTTTGTTATATCATGATCATCCTTATAAACCATGCATAATAAACATCTCTTTGAATTACTTATGACAATAAGGTGTTTGATTAAATGACTTTTATCTTGTTAACAGGGACTTAAGACTAAAAGGTCTAAAGCAATAGAATCGAACACCTGAAGGGCTGGAGATAGTCATGTGACTCAAGTTTCTAACTCATAGGCACGTGATCCAAGGTGAAGTCAGAACTGGAGATTCTACCACGTGGATAGCTTATCCTCAGCGTCTGCCACGTGGACCATCAGTAGCACATCCAGATCGATAGTCTTTGGGCGGGAAATGTGTTTTTTCACGCGCCAGCTCTCGCGAGCCTATAAAAAGATGCTAGGTTGCTCAACAGAAGGAGATGGAGAAAAGATATGGAAACAAGACTGTGAGGAGAGAAGAGAAGCATATAGATCAGAAGAAAAGAGAGTGAGCTTGAGAGAAGAATTTAGAGAGAAGAAAAAGAGTGAAGATCAGAGAGTTAGAAAATAGAGTATCAAAATTTCAGAGAAAAGATTGAGAGAAAAGAGTTGGAGTGCTGCGAGAAAGAGAGAGCTAGCTGAACGAAGAAGAAGGAGAAAAAGAAAAATAGAGTGTCGTAATTTCAGAAGGAATCTGACAGAAAGGAGAGTGTGAGTTAGAGAGAGAAAAGAGATCGTGAGATAGTGAGGAAGAGAGAGCTCGAGAGAAGAGATTGAGAAGAAATCGAAGCTGTTCTTGAAGATCTGTTCTACTGGTTTTTGGATCAGATCCAAGCAAGACTTGCTCCTGCGAGAGCTACATTTCTGTGTTTCATTTACAGCTTTCTAGTGCTGTGTTTCATCGTTGTTTTCATAATTTCTTTTATTGAAACTTCAAGCTGTGTGTCAGCAGAGCAAGCTGTAATGCTCAGCGGGTGAGGTATGTACCTCGGATAACAAGCTGTGACGCTCAACTATAGCAAGCTGTGATGTTGATGGAAGCATCACCCACGATTCCCTCTGGCTTGGTTCATCACCTCACTCGGGCGATGTGTAAGCTCGGGTCAGACTCCAGGAGGGCCCACTGCTACATTTTGAGTCTTTTATATTAGTCATTTTGGTGTATTTTCTCTTTATTTGAGTCATTTCCCTATGTTTTGAGTCATTTTCCCCTAGGCTTGCATCTTGGATCATTTTGGTCATTATATGTAAAGCCAGGGGCAGTTCATTCATGTAAAAGGTTGGGTCACTATAAATAGGACCCCAACCCCCTTTGTGAGAACTAATGAAGAATTAGAATTGGAATTTCCAGAAATTGTATGCTCATAGGTGTGAAGCCTTGAGAGTCTTGGGTGAGAAGCCCTCTCTCTCTCCCTCTCCTTCTCTCTCTAGGAGGCCAACCCCTCTCTCTCCTCCCCCTTTCTCTCTTTAATTTGACCCCCCTCTCTCTCCTCCCCCCCTTGCCACCTCAACCATCCACATTAGCCCACCCCTTCAACTCCCCCAAGTCATTCAATTCCACCATTACTCCCACCACACCCCAAGCATCCACCTCAATACCAATGCAACCTTTCCTATTCCCAAGCACCCCTTTCCTCTTCCCCAACCACCCCTCCACCTTCCCTATGCAAATTTGAATCTCCTTCCCCTTGGATAGCTGCGCACCACCCCACCCATCCTCCCCTTAGTTCTGGTTGACCAAGCCACTCTCCCCCACAATCCCTTTGTAACTCCAAGACCTCCACCTTCCTCTCCCATTCTCCTTGTGCTGCTAGCTTCTAACCACCATCGCCCCTCCGATCCCCCCTTGCACCAGGCTATCTCCAGCCCCCTTCCCCACCTTCCCCATATCCCCTCCAACCTCCCAACCCTTTCCCCAACATCACCACCCCCATATCCAACAACCTTCCACCAAATAAGCATCCCCTTTCAACCATATTTTGCGAATCTATGTTCAGCTGAAGATCTGCTGAGTTCCAGACACTTGCAGCGCCAGCCACCGCTACATCCTGGAGTTCCTGGGAGCACAAGAGGTACCGTTGGAACCGACTCCCTGTCAGCTTCGCAATAGAGGTGGTCTTGCTGCCTTATGACGTCGGGGCTGCTTGGGGGACTCATCTTCGTCAGACTGCACAAATCCTCCCAGGTAGACCTCCAGTGGCGGATTACAGAGGCTACCACGACCAGAGTTCTGAGCTTATTGGGGCGGCGCTTGGCTGAAACATTCTCCTCCAAGTCCCCTGGCATCTCCATGAAGCGGAGCGTCATTTGAAGCCCAAAGCACAAAGTTCCGAATTTCTTACCCCAAGTATGCATGTCAGTCTGACTGTAGACAGATCCGACCAACTTCCACTTAGTAGGCTCTCGCAGTCAGATTTGATCTCCGCCAGCATCCTCGTTGGTTCAAGAAGACTCGCGCACGAACGTGTCAGCTCTGGTCCCGCCCTCAACGGATATTTGAAGCATTCGGGGCGACCACTTCTTCCAGCTGCAAGGATTCTGGAACAGGCAGAAGCTGAACCGAGGAGCCCAGCTCACGATCCTACCTTGGCCTCCGATGACCATGGTCAATTCTCCAAAAATTTTGGTGTCTTCCTGGGCCAACCCAAGAAGTTTTGGTGCTGGTCTCGCCCTCTTCTGAAGTCGGACGGGTCCGTGGAGGCATCATCAGCGACTCCCTGTCCTGCCAAACCTGAGCGGACAGAACTGCGGGTCTTAGTTTATTCCAGCATTCCTTACCCCGCCCGGCTGACTTAAAGTCCCTCCCTATGGGAGGTAGTGTTTGTTTGTAACCCCACACTTCCCAACCCCCTAGTCCAACCCTCTTGCGTGAGGAGTAGTGGATGTAATTATATTAACAGGGAGAAGCTTCATCGACGCAGTGTGCGGGGAACCCACAGTTCCCCGCTCGCCCACGTCTCCGGCTGGGGTCGGTTTCTTTGAATCGGCCAGGTAACCACTCAACCCTTGCTCATAATTAGTGTTTGTTCATTTAATATCCGTCAACGCTCCACTGGAGTGTAAGAGAGTGCCCGGTCCTAAAGCACCATTGCTTTCGAGTGACCACCGTGGGAGCAAGAGAGTGATCCGTGCCCCTTGTGGCACTCGGTCAGCCCATCAATTCGGGCTTCCATATCTTTTGGGGGGAGGAAAACAACCGTAGCCTTGCTGGCCCTCAACTAGAAAGGTTCTAGTCCCAGCATCCTCGACTCGGCATCATCGAGTCACCCTTGGTGTGATGACCCGGATCCCGGATACCAGATACACCCGATAGGACTACCGAGTAGACCCGATACCACTTGGAGCCCGTGAAGCCTCCCAAGAGCTGTAAAGCTCCAAAGGGAAAAATGATTGTCATGTAGTACATTGAAGCCATAGAGATATAACAGTAAGCAATTAAATTTCATTAGATCGGTTTGCTAAAGTAGCAGAAATAAAATTACTTTTTATTTAACAGTTTAAATTTAACAATTAACTACCACCAGACTCAAGTCCAATCAGAAGATAAGTATAGTCGATAGAAAAGAAAGACGTACACTGAAAGTCGGGGGAAGCCTGACGCAGGTACTAGCTGGCAGATACGAACTCGCACACCAGGAACCGCGGAAGCAGAACGAAGACGACCCACCTGAAAAGCAGGGGTGAGCCTCGTGTCACTGGCCCAGTAGGGGTCACGTGGATCCCCACTGAAAAACACGCAGTAACACGGAACGACAAAAACAACATGTGTAGTAAAGCAGGAAAACTACACTAGAAAGCTATAAAAGAAGATCGAAACGGAAGGAGTAGGAACAGCTAAAAGAAAAGGGAAAAGCCGTACCGAACAAAACACGGCTGCCGAACTAACCTTGGCCCCTAAGCTACTCTAAACAACAACAACAACAGATGGGTAAACTCTGATCAGACGAAGTCAGGAGTCACCTATCTGTCGAGCCCACAAAGATAGGCAAAAAGCCTAGAAAGAACCTAGACAGACACAGATGCCCTAAAGCATACATGACTTGAGTGTCATGCACGCTCTTCTAGATACGACCACACACACACGACTAGAACGTCGTGCATAAAACACAACACTGACCTCAGGCAAGACCACAAGAGGGCTAACCCGGAAAGGTCACGACGCACGAGAAATGTAAGTGTCACGTGACGGAAGTACCTCCTCACTAGAAGAACTGCCTGCTGCACCCACTGACGTCTTATGCTACGCCTACAAGTGTCTCGTCTACTATGCCACCCGAAACACGACAGAGACTAAGACATGCTCGGAACCAGAACATGACTATAGTAACGAGTGACTAGACAGGGTAACGCCCGTCGACGTCAGTCCCAAGCTCCTGACCACGTGTGCACACACCGACTCTTGCTGGAGAGTCAGGCCGCTAGCTACTTTTCCCCACCCAACAGGACGCCACTGTACAGCGGGGGCCCACAAAAAATAGCTTACAAACCCTATATCAAGAACTGCCACGCCACCACTCCCAAGTGGGTCGACACATCGTAACGTGTCGCCAGGCTATGACTAGTGGAGGCTCACTAGACACAGAACTCTGAAACGTGAGTGCCAGAGTACAGACAGGCAAAGAAGCATTGTCGTACGTATTATGAAGCACATGACACTAGGTTGCATGCCAGACTGCCACCGGACTCAGGACAAGGCAACTAGACCTGAAAACACAACGATCCTTGAGTCTCACGACTCGGAGTCACGATCGTCGTACAAAGCGGAACAAGCCGCCAATCGGTCTATTCCTAAGCAAGATGAAACAACCGTAGAAAATGACACACGGAGACCTGGGGGATTAACAAGACCCTCAGGACACCTGGACACGTAAACTGAGGTGAGACGACACCTCAAGGCATCCAGAACCAATGTGTCAGGTTGGACAGAACCGCCGAGACACACATAAGGTCCCCTGTCAACCACTGGGTCACCCCGGGTTGACCCGAACCAGACAATGACGACTCTACAGTAGGAAGAAGAATCCTACTTCAAGCAAGAAACTCCTGGCTACCTCCTAATGTAGTCTTAGCCCTCATAGGATGCCAAGAGACATCCACGGGACAACGGGCAGACCACAAGGTCAAGCCAAGACATATAGAAACTGGAATGGTGGGAAACGACACTCTGGGCATAGGTGATCCATCACTCGGCCACCAGGCAAACCTAGCAGTCAAGGAGGGACATGCTACGCACATAGAGACAAGGACAATGGCGGTCACAAACGAAGTCGTTAGGGAAGTTTGGCAGTCAGAGAGTAGACCGCACTCAATCGACCCTGAACTGACTCATCTGGTGAACCACCGACACCCAGACACCGCCCTAAATAACCTAACAGACAGACACAGGATAGCCATCACGGCCAACAAACAAGACGACAGACTCAACTAGTTGGGCAGTCACACATGGACCACTCAACAGGATGAACGGTCTGAACTAGACCACTCAACAGGATGAACAGTCCGGACAGGACCACTCAACCCAACAGGGATGGACGGTCACGAAGGGACCACTCAAAAAGATGAACGGTCCAAACTGGACCACTCAATGGGATGAACGGTCCGAACAGGACCACTCAACCCAACAAGGATGGACGGTCACAAAGGGACCACTCATAGGGATGAACGGTCCAAACTGGACCACTCAACGGGTTGAACGGTCCGAACCGGACCACTCAACCCAACAAGGATGGACGGTCACAAAGGGACCACTCGAAGGGATGAATGGTCCAAACTGGACCACTCAACAGGATGAACGGTCTGAACAGGACCACTCAACCCAACAAGGATGGACGGTCACAAAGGGACCACTCAAAGGGATGAACGGTCCAAACTGGTCCACTCAACGGGATGAATTGTCTATCGAATGACTACTCAACCTCAAACCGGGACAGGATGAAAGGTCCAAAGCCAGCCGCCCATACCATGAACGGTCTCTGGTGCAACCGTTCAAGCGTCACGGCGAGTAAATTGTGGGATTGGCCCGACGGATGCCTTTCCATGCCCCGTTCGTTCCGAGACGAAGGGGATACAGCCATGGACCCACTGGCAATCACATAGACTCCGATCGGAGTCAAAATGACGCTCGAATTGCAAGAAACGGGCGATTCTAACGAAATCACCCCAAAAGGGTTTCCGGACTTCCCGGAGTCCTACCGGTCAAACGGGACCACCAATCGAGACAAAATCAGTGACTATGGAACGCTGACGTTCCAGAGAGTCCATTGACATTAACTGATCTAAAAACCATCGCCATTTTTCGATGAACCCTACGAAACCCACGAAACCCCGGTTTAGGCTAAACGAGCCCAAACTCGGCCATTTTCGCTCCAAACGACGTGCAATGGTAGAGAAAACATGCAGGAGGAAGTGGTGATCCGTCTCCCGACCTCCACTGAAGAAACCGTGCGCTGAGGCGACTAAACCACGTCAAAAACTGCCAGGAACATGAATGATGCCTTCTCAGAATCCACGGAGGGATCGCACCTGCCACGCTCAAACCGCTGCTCCAACCCGCGAACCGATCACCCCAGCACGTCCATGCGTCGGCCAGCTCTCCACGGTCGTGTGCCCCGCGGCGAACGGTCGAGAGACGGGAGAGAACGGAGTGAGAGAACATGAGGTTGAAAATGAGCAGGAGAGATAGTGGAGTTGAATTTATAGAAAGAAATTAGGAAATTTTCCTAATTTCTGAAAATCCAATATTTGAGCCGAAAATCCACTAATTCAGAAAAATACGTAAAAATAACCAAAATGATCCTCGTGAAGAGTACATCACAGCTGTAACATCCTTGAGTCGATGAACAGACAAGTAAACTCACCGTAGGGTTCCATAACTAGTACGAGAGAAAAACCCACACGGATCGTAAAACTCAACTCGGGAGCTACAAAAGCGATCTGAAACCCTCCAAAAAGGATCCGAAAGACCTAATAAAGATCCGACAAGACCCATTAAGGATCCGAGATGTTACATCTTCCCCTCCTTCAAGAAATTTCATCCTCGAAATTTAAGGACTAGCAAGAAGGAAGAAGCAGGGAAGAACAACCCGACAACACGAACATGAGAATAACACAAATCACAAAAACACAGCTCAGAGGAACACAGTCAGAGTATAATCACAAGTACACACTCAACACCAAGCACGACACAAGTGAACACAAGTCTGACACCTCCGAAACATGGCAACGTCGCTTACGTCTCACAGGACAGGAGACACGACTGCCACGACAACAGATATCAAGGAAACGAAACGACAGACACGACAAGCATTAGATTACACAAGGAAGCATAGTCCTCACAGCTGACAGCTCAACAACATCATCGGCTCCAGTGCCAAAGGCAACAGGGAACAACTGCACCCAGGACGCCAACGATAACAACACCGGACCACAAGTACAATCAAGTCAGTCCTCACTCAGATATTACATCTGATCGAGTCACAAGCTAACTCTAGGGAAGAAGGGTACAACAAAGCTAACTGACAAGACCAAGGTTTTGGGACAGAGACAGAAAATCATAAAGAAACAGCGCTTAGAAAAACAATGACAATGGCATCACCTGCAAGATTCTGGGTCATACAGAACATAGAACCATGGAACACAATTGCAAGCAGGGTCACATCAAGGCACAAGAACAGTTGAACACACGACCACCAGGGACAGGTCATGCATCAGACTGCTCACACAGAAAAGACCCATGACAATGAGAAACGACAATCTCGGGGAACGCACCTCAAGGACCATGATCATGCCTCGAGAGCATAAATTCTCAAGGAAAGGAATGTAGAACAGTGGGTACTCAACTGGTAAGGAATGCCGACAGATTCCCCAACACTAGCAAATGCCAATGCTAACACCAGAATAACTCCAGCAACAGCACGGCAAAAGACAACATCAAGGCACAGGAAGCCAAGATGAAGTCACATCGAGAAAGAACAAACCTCTCGACCCGTGGGTAATCAGCCCACACGCTTCAGCTGCACACTCATAAAACGCACATAGGCATCAGAAAATATTTCGGTATGCGCATCTCAGCATACGTACGGCGGCATCTCAATTCATGAAAATCACAATATAACACGCCACGAGTACTGATCCAGCGAACAACTGATCACAAGAAGCCTAAGTGCAAAGAAGAGGAGTACCACCTTCAACACAAGGCCCAAGGAAAAGGCTAATCTCAGCTTACCTTCATGTCCTGAAAACGATAAATGAGACTTCAAAATACATCGGCCGCTGGACACGGCATGACAAATACGGTACGCGACAGCTCTTAACACCATGATGGAGTCCAAAGCCAAGCAACTGTAAGACAAGGAGCAGATCAGGCTCAAAATAAACACTGTCCACACTTAAGCAGACACAGGACAAAGGCATCACTAAGACATCAATTCCAAGGCTTACCTCAAAAAGACTCCACCAAAAGGGATGAGAAGCATCAAGCTCACAAACAGAAGCTCACCAGGAAGGGAAAATCCTAGGTCACCTGAGCATCTTCTCAATCGAAGGAATCTAATTGAGCACTTCAACATAAGCGAGACACATCAGGAGCTGAACAGACTGAAGTTGGGACGACCAAAAACAACATAAGAACGTGTACGGTCATCACAACAACTCTGAAAGTCAACGGCAACCTAAACAGCATATAGAGAAATCTCGAACAAAGTACCGCAAATTCAAGCCTTTCGGCGAATACTGCCAAGTACAGCATGATCGAGACAGACACAACGGCGAAAAAGAAGCACCTCGTCACATCCTGACGAGAACAGAACCATCTCGTACAGTGCTAGAACAGCACGCACAAGACAACACATGGGAAACAAAGCGATAGAGAATCGTGAAACCTAATGCCAGCTGCAGACTGTACTAGACTTTCAAGACTCTGATGACTGTATATCTCGAATTCCCATGTACTTAACACAACAACGCTCTGATACCAACTGTGACGACCCAGATCCTGGATACCGGATATACCCGATAGGACTACCGAGTAGACCCGATACCACTTGGAACCCGTGAAGCCTCACAAGAGTTGTAAAGCTCCGAAGGATAAAAGGATTATCGTGTAGTACATTGAAGCCACAGAGATATAACAGTAAGCAATTAAATTTCATTAGATCGTTTGCTAAAGTAGCAGAAATAAAATTACTTTTTATTTAACAGTTTAAATTTAACAATTATACCAGAGTCCAGTCCAAGAAATAAAGGCAAGTACAGTCTAACAGAAAGAAGACGTACCCTAAGGTCGGGGGAAACCCGACGCAGGTACCGCTGGCAGCTACGGACACGTCACACCAGGAACCGCAGAAGCAGAACAACGCCACCCACCTGAAAAGCAGGGGTGAGCCTCGTGTCACTGGCCCAGTAGGGGTCACGCGGATCCCCACTGAAAAACACGCAGTAACACGGAACAACAAAATAGCAGTAGTAGCAAAGCAGGAAAACTACCACTAGAAAGCTGTAAAAGAAGACGAGACGGAAGGAGTAGGAACAGCTAAAAGAAAAGGGAAAAGCCGTACCGAACAAAACACGGCTGTCGAACTAACCTCGGCCCCTAAGCTACTCCAAACAACAACAGCACTGAAGAAGTCAGGAGTCACCGATCTGTCGAGCCCACAAAGATAGCCAAAAAGCCTAGAAAGAACTTAGATAGATACAGATGCCCTAAAGCATACATGACTCGAGTGTCATGCACGCTCTTCTAGATATGACCACACACACACGACTAGAATGTCGTGCATAAAACACAACACTGACCTCGAGCAAGACCATAAGAGGGCCAACCCGGAAAGGTCACGACGCACAAGAAATGCAAGAGTCACATGCCACGTGACGGAAGTGCCTCTTCACTAGAAGAATAGCCAGCTGCGCCCACTGACGTCTTATGCTGTGCCAACAAGTGTCTCATCTACTATGTCACCCGAAACACGATAGAGACTAAGACATGCTCGGAACCAGAATAGGACTACAGTAACGAGTGACTAGACAGGGTAACGCCCGTCGGCGTTAGTCCCAAGCCCCTGACCACGTGTGCACACACCGACTCTTGCTGGAGAGTCAGGCCTCTAGCGAGTTTTTCCCACCCAGCAAGATGCCACTGTACAGCTGGGGCCCACAGAAACTAGTTTACAAACCGTATATCAGGAATTGCCACGCCAGCACTCCCAGGTGGGTCGACACGTCGTAACGTGTCGCCAGGCAACGACTAGTGGAGGCTCACTAGACACAGAACTCTGAAATGCGAGTGCCAGAGTACAGACAGGCGAAGAAGCACTGTCGTATGTACTACGAAGCACAGGACACTAGGTAGCATGCCAGACTACCACCAGACTCAGGACAAGGCAACTAGACCTGAAAATACAATGATCCTTGAGTCTCATGACTCGGAGTCACGATCGTCGTACAGAGCGGAACAAGCCACCAATCGGTCTATTCCTAAGCCAGAGGAAACAACCGTAGAAAATGACACACGAAGATATGAGGGATTAACAAGACCCTCTGCACACCTGGACACGTAAACTAAGGTGAGACGACACCTCAAGGCATCCAGAACCAATGTGTCAGGCTGGACAGAACTGCCGAGACACACATAAGGTCGCCTGTCAACCATTGGGTCACCCCGGGTTGACCCGAACAAGACAATGACGACTCTACAGTAGGAAGGAGAATCCCACTTCAAGAAAGAAACTCCTGGCTACCTTCTAATGTAGTCTTAGCCCTCATAGGATGCCAGGAGACATCCACGAGACAACAGGCAGACCACAAGGTCAAGCCAAGACATAAAGAAACTGGAACGGTGGGAAACGACACTCTGGGCATAGGCGATCCATCACTTGGCCACCAGGCAAACCCAGTAGTCAAGGAGGAACATGCTACGCACATAGAGACAAGGACAATGGCGGTCACAGACGAAGTCGTTAGGGAACTGTGGCAGTCAGAGAGTAGACCGCACTCTGTCGACCCTAAACCGACTCATCTGGAGAACCACCGACACCCAGACACCGGCCTAGACAACCTAACAGATAGACACGGGATAGCCATCACGTCCAAAAAATAAGACGACAGACTCAACTAGTTGGGCGGTCACACAGGGACCACTCAATAGGATGAACAGTCCGGACAGGACCACTCAATCCCACAAGGATGGATGGTCACAAATGGACCACTCAAAGGGATGAACTGTCCAAACTGGACCACTCAACGGGACGAACGGTCCGAACAGGACCACTCAACCCAATAAGGATGGACGGTCACAAAGGGACCACTCAAAGGGATGAACGGTCCGAACAGGACCACTCAACCAAACAAGGATGGACGGTCACAAAGGGATGAACGGTCCCAACTGGACCACTCAACAGGATGAACGGTCCGAACAGGACCACTCAACCCAACAAGGATGGACGGTTACAAAGGGACCACTCAAAGGGATGAACGGTCCAAACTGGACCACTCAACGCGATGAATTGTCTATCGAACGACCACTCAACCTCAAACCGGGACAGGATGAAAGGTCCAAAGCCAGCCGCCCATACCATGAACGGTCTCTGGTGCGACTGTTCAAGTGACACGGCGAGCAAATCGTGGGATCAGCCCGACGGAGGCCTTTCCATGCCCCGTTCGTTCTGAGATGAAGGGAATACAACCATGGACCCATTGGCAATCACATAGACTCTGACCGGAGTCAAAATGACGCTCGAATCGCAAGAAACGGACAATTCTAACGAAATCACCCAAAAAGGTTTTCCGGACTTCCCTGAGCCCTACCGGTCAAATGGGACCACCAATCGAGATGAAATCAGTGACTATGAAACGCTGACGTTCCAGGGAGTCCATTGACAGTAACTGATCTAAAAACCATCACTGTTTTTTGACGTACCCTACGAAACCCCGGTTTAGGCTAAACGAGCACAAACTCGGCCGTTTCTACACCAAACGACATGCAATGGCAGGGAAAACATGCAGGAGGAAGTGGTGATCCGTCACCCTACCTCCACCGAAGAAATCGTGCGCCAAGGCGACTAAACCACGCTGAAAACCGCCAGGAACACGAACGACGCCTTCTCAGAATCCACCGAGGGATCGCGCCCGCCACGCTCAAACCACTGCTCCAACCCGCGAACCGATCACCCCATCACGTCCACGCCTCGGCCAGCTCTCCACGGTCGCACGCCCTGCGTCGAACTGTCGAGAGACGGGAGAGAACGGAGTGAGAGAACGTGATGTTGAAAATGAGCAGGAGAGATAGTGGAGTTGAATTTATAGAAAGAAATTAGGAAAATTTCCTAATTTCTGAAAATCCAATATTTGAGCCGAAAATCCACTAATTCAGAAAAATACGCAAAAATAGCCGAAACGATCCTCACGAAGAGTACATTGCAGCTGTAACGTCCTTGAGTCGATGAACTGAGAAGTAAACTCACCGTAGGGTTCCGTAACTAGTACGAGAGAAAAATCCACACGGATCGTAAAACTCAACTTGGAAGCTACAAAAGCGATCTGAAACTCTCCAAAAAGGATCTGAATGACCTAATAAAGATCCGACAAAATCCATTAAGGATCCGAGATGTTACACTTGGGTTGAGCGTGTGCACCGGTGAGCGACCGTCTACGATAGTCTCTAATTTAGTGAATTGTGCTTGCGTTGGATAAGTCCAAGGGATTTTGGTCCACTTGCTGCATCCTTTAGGGTGTGTCACATCAATTGGTATTAGAGCAAGTTTAGACTTATCTCTACTAAGTCTAAGTCCAAGGGCCATTGCATTGCTCTCGTCCATGCATAGTCATTTTCGTAAAATCCGTGCATGTCCACCCGTAGTGGAACCATATACCGATCCGACCCATCATCCTTGGTTCCCCCCATGGATCCCAATTCCCAAGATGGTCAAAATGCTCCTAGGGAGGAGCCCCAAGGCCAAATGGACCGGGTAGATGCTACCCTTGCCACCATCCTTGGCCAACTAGAGTCCCTTTCCACTCTGCTTGCTCGATTAGAAGAAAATGAACTCCCACAAAGGAACAATGGTCCAAGAGCTCACCCCCTTGGGGCTGAACTCATTAGGGAGGATCCATATGCTGACCCTTACCATGACTATGAAAGGCCCCACCACCATCGGCCTAATGAAAGGCGTCCACGGGACGACCCGGATGACCATTTCTTAAGAATGATCAAGGTAGAGAAGCACCAAACTTTGATGGGTCCCATGATCCAAGTACCTACTTAGAATGGGAAACCGCCATGGACCAATACTTTGACTGGTACCCCATGCCAGAAGAAAGGAGAGTGAGGTTGGCCAAGATGCACCTCACCAAATTAGCCAAAACTTATTGGCTAAACCAAGAGGGCTTAAGAAGGATTAGGCGGGAAGAGCCCATTAGAACCTGGATAGACATGAAGAATCAACTCAGGAACAAATATCTACCCCTATCCTACCACCAAATTCTCCTTGATGAATGGCAAAGCCTCACTCAAGAGGGAAAGACCGTGGCCGAATACATTGAGAAATTTGACTCTTACCTCCTAAAGTGTGGAGTCCATGAGGACCCAGCCGTCACCCTATCCCGCTTTAGAAATGGGCACCAGAATCACATCAAGAGAGAACTCTTTATGAGAGATGTACATAACCTTAAACAAGCTTACCAAATAGCCTGGGATACCGAAAGGTTCTCTAAAATCCCAAGGTTTACCCCTCCCCGACCAACCGATCCCAAAGGCATGGGACCTCGGTCCATTCCAACCCCTTCCATGAAGGCTCCTAACCCAAATGGGAGTGCCCCATTGCCACCTTACAACCCCCCTCCCACCATCACCCTAGCAAAGGCCACCCCTAGCCATCCTCCCCCTCAAAGAGAGGAGAGTTCCAAAGGCCCCAACATAAGAGGGATAACCCCAGGTAGCAGTAAACAACAATGCTTTAGGTGCCAAGGTTTTGGACACTTTGCCAGGCAATGTCCATCTAGAGGATTACCTAGCCTACTCCTCGAAGAAGAACCCATCCCTCCCCAAGGGGAATTTGAGAGTACGGTTGAAGTCTATGAGGCTGCATTAGATTGGGAAGACGAGTACGAGGGTCAATATCATGAGTCGGGCATAGACTGCATCCCACCTTCTACCGACTCCCACTTAGGTGTGATTAGATGCACCCTCACCAAACCCCAAGAAGAGGATTGGCGTTGAACCTCCATTTTTCACACCTATATCAAGATAGGAAGTCAAGTGAGAAAAGTGATCCTTGATAATGGGAGTTGTGTCAATGCCGTGTCTCCCAACATTGTTAAACTCCTCGGGCTTACCATCACTCCCCACCCCAGCCCCTACCGGGTCTCTTGGATTAACAATAACTCCATCCTGGTCAACACTCGCTGTCTTGTACCTATCACCTTCTCATCATATTAGGGTCAAGTGTGGTGCGATATTATCCCCATGGAAGTAGGAAGCATCCTACTAGGGAGGCCTTGGATTTATGACGTGGATGCCACCATCTCGGAAAGGCCAAACACATGCACCTTTGAGCATGAGGGGAAAACTATCCATCTTAACCCCTCCCCACCTCGTCCCTTGCCTAGGAAGGACCCACCCTCTCAAGGGCTTCTCCCCAACCCACACCAAAACTCGGGGAACTCCACCCCACCAACCCAACCAATCCCCCCAAAATCCAACAAAGATAAGCCCGCAGGGGTGATCAAGAGTCTTCATCTCATCACCAAAAGAGAGCTTGAAGAGGAAATAGCTCAAGGGACACCATTATGTGTAGTAGTCATTTGCCAAGGGGAGCCCACCCAATCCAACCCTCATCCTGTAGAAATCTAGACTCTCCTAGAAGAGTTTCATGATGGGTTCCCCGAAGAGCTCCCAGATCAACTTCCTCCCATGCGTGATGTTCAACACGCGATCGATCTAGTTCCAGGAGCCACCCTTCCAAACCTACCTCACTACCACCTCAATCCTACTGAACATGCTGAACTACGAAGGCGTTGAGGAGCTTATTAGAAAGGGATTTCTCCGCCTTAGCAAAAGCCCTTGTGCCGTCCCAACTTTACTCACACCCAAAAAGGATGGGTCATGGCGGATGTGTATAGATAGCCGAGCCATTAATAAGATCATAGTCAAGTATAGGTTCCCCATACCTAGACTTGATGGCATGCTTGATATGCTAGCTGGAGCCACCATTTTCTCAAAAATCGACCTTAAGAGTGGCTATCACCAGGATAGAATTAGGCCAGAAGATGAGTGGAAAACGGCCTTTAAAACCAAAGACGGCCTTTATGAATGGCTAGTCATGCCTTTTGAACTTTCAAATGCCCCGAGTACTTTCATGCGTCTTATGACGGAGGTCCTTCGACCTTACATTGGAAACTTCCTTGTGGTCTATTTCGATGACATCCTCATCTACAGCCAATCCAAAGAAGCTCACCTAGATCACGTTAGACAAGTGTGCACCACCCTTCGGCGTGAGAGCCTATTTGCCAACCTAGGCAAGTGCCACTTCATGACTAAAACCATTTCCTTTCTAGGATTTGTGGTTTCTACCAAGGGCGTTTCCATGGACCCGGAGAAGGTCCAAGCTATACTTGACTGGCCTGAACCCCACACCCTCTATGAGGTCCAAAGCTTCCACGGGTTGGCCACATTCTATAGAAGGTTCATCCGGGGATTCAGCACTATCACTGCCCCCATCACTGATTGCCTCAAAAAGGGAATCCTTGTTTGGACCAAATTAGCCTCCAAAGCCTTTTCAGAATTAAAAGAAAAGATGACCCAAGCCCCTGTCTTATGCCTCCATGACTTTTCCAAGGTCTTCGAAGTCACATGTGATGCATCTGGGGTAGGCATTGGTGGGATCCTCAGCTAAGAAGGGCACCCAGTGGTCTTCTTTAGTGAGAAGCTATGTGATGTGAAACCAACCTTAGACCTATTTGCAAGCATTCAAGTTTGAGCAGCGGACTCACACTAGCGAGCTCACCCGTATGGCGCACACTAGTACCCGATGGCGACTAGGCGATGTTGGAGAGGGTCCGAGGCGGGACCTTTAGGCTCCAGTGGTTGGCTAGCTTGGGAAGAACCCCAAATGGGCCTAGGATGCCCAAATCATGGGCGGCCAACACACCAAGGGTGTGGGTTAAGTGGATGCTCTCACAACTCACCCGCGGTGGTCACTCAATTTGGTGGCAATTTAAATCGGACACTCTCATTCCGCCGACGGAGTAACTAAAGCAATACTAAGCTAAGCAAGTCCATTACAGCAATGAGGGATATTCAGGAGCTCACCTAGCCGGCGTGAAGATGCCGACTCCGGCCGGAGACGGGGGCGAGCGGGGAGGCGAGGGTATGCACCCGCACGCCGCGTCGATTGAAGCTTCAAACCTGCGACTTAATAATGACATGAACTACACCCCATGCAAGGGGGGGATCTCGGGGTGGGGATTAAGTGAATTACAGCCAAAACTACCTCCACGCAGGGAGGGGCCTTCAGCCGGCCAAGCGGGGTGGAGAATTATGCAAAGAGGACCGACTTTCCGAGCTCCGCCGGTTCTACCTTTCTTCTGTATTTCTGGATAGGGGGTCGATGTTGACGCTGCCAAAAATTCCACCGAGCTCAGAACCTGATGAGACTTGCGCCAAAAGCTTGCTAACGGACCAAGGATGAACTCTGAATTTTTTCTGAGCCTGGTACAGTAGTTGCTGGCCGGGGCAGAGTCTGGAACCGGACTGATTGGTTCTGCCTCTGTCTGGTGCAGAACAATGTGGCTGGTTGCAGAGGGTGCCACGATCACTACAAAGCTCTGATTGAGGTGAGACCTGAACCTTTGGAACCGTGGTCGAGTCTTCTTTCTGTCGGCACCAACGGCGAGGTCGGAAGATGTCGGAGAAGACCGGGACAATCAGATGAGTAGAGGGGTGTCGGTTCTGGCTCCTGTAAACTGACCTGACACACTTGTAGTAGAAAATTTGTAACTTGAGATGCCGATGTCCAAATGCAGCTCTGCTTCTTGAGGATGAAGGAGGACTTGAGAGGGAAGAATTTTTATGAAGAACACTTGATCTGAATCTCAAAAGGTTCGCCGTGGCCGATCTTCTACTCTCGCTTTGGCTCTCTGCCTGGGGTCTTCTGTGCAGTCGAGGGAGATCGGCTCCTACGGACAGATCCGACCTCGGAAGCTGGCGAGACCACCTTTGTTGGAAAGCTAACTCGCAGAAGATTCCAGAAATGTAGGCCTTGTCACCTGAATCTGTGAGGGACGGTCGTGGCTGCCTCTGCAAGTCGCTGCAACTCTGCTGCCTGAAACAGAGATAGAATGAGGAGATGTGCAAGGGGAGAGCAAGGGGGAGGGGGGGTGAACTTGGTTTGACCAAGGGGGAGGTGGGGGGCGAATTTGGGAGCTTGGGGGTGGGGGGAGATGAAAGGGCACAGCCCAAGGGGAGGGAAATTCGAATTTGGGCTTAGGGAAGAGCCCCTTCAACCTTGGGGAGAGGAAGGGGTGCTTAGGAAGTGGTGTTGGGTAGTTGGGGGTTGGGAGGTGGGGTGTGGATTGGAGGATGCCACCTTGGGTTGGGGGGGGAGTTAAATGAGTGTATGGGGAAGGGGAGAGGTCTTAATGAGGGGTGAATGGGGAGGAGAGAGAAAATTCTGAAAATTGGGGTGGAGGGAGAGAGAGAGAGGGGGGGACCCCTTAGAGAGAGAGAGAAGGATAAAGAGAGAGAGAGATATTGAGAGAGGAAGCTAGAGGGATTTGGAGTTTTTCTGGAATTCAATATTCATGCATTAGTTCTTTCATATGAGGAGTGGGGTGGCCTATTTATAGGCACAAGACATTTCACATGACCATACTGACCCTGACAACTGACATAATGACCAAATACTCCAAGGGAGGGGCGCCCTTGGGCCTAGCCCACTATTTGGGCCCAATAGCCTAATGAACCAACATAATGACACACGACTTAGGAAAATGACTTTCTAACCTAGGTACATGACTCAAATAAAGGGAAAATTACATGATATTGACTCAAAGAAAATGTGAAGATTACATGACTAGACTCAGAATTACATGACTAACATAATGGTGCTTGCCGACGAGCAATCCGAGTCCGGAGAAAATGTGGAGGGGCAAGGGATGCCCTCATCACTATGCGATGCTAGGATGAGATACTCCACCTATGACAAAGAATTTTACGCCGTAGTGCAATCTCTTCGGCACTGGAGGCATTACCTGTTGCCAAAAGAATTTGTCATCTTTTCAGATCATGAGGCCTTAAAATACCTCAACTCCCAGCAAAAGTTGAATGCCCGACATGCCCGCTGTGTAGAGTACCTCTAGTCTTACACTTTTATGATCAAACACAAGGCTGGGAGTGAGAATCAAGCAGCAGATGCGCTTAGTAGGACGGTATCATTGCTGTCCACTATCAAAGTAGAAGTCATCGGGTTTGAGAGAGTCAAGAATGAATACTCTGACTGCCCTAACTTTGGGCGCATCCATACCGCCTTGTCCACCCAATCCCAATAGGAATATGAGGACTTCATTCTAGAGGGTGGATTTCTTTTCAAGGGACCCAAACTTTGCATACCCCGAACCTCCCTTCGTGACTTCTTAGTCTAGGAATTACATGCAGGAGGCCTAGCTAGCCATTTTGGGATGCACAAGACCATTGCTTTGGTTGAGGGTCAATTTTATTGGCCAAGTCTCAAAAGGGATGTGGCCAAAGTAGTGGGTCAATGCCGCACATGTGCTTCGGCCAAACAAGTGAAACAAAACACCGGCCTTTATACCCCTCTCTCCATCCCCGATCGTCCACGGCAGGACTTAAGCATGGACTTCATTTTAGGCCTACCCAGAACCCAAAGAAAACATGATTCAATCTTTATAGTGGTTGACAGATTTTCAAAAATGTCCCATTTCATCCCATGCTCCAAGATCTAAGATGCTTCCCACATAGCCCGACTGTTCTTTGATGAGGTGGTTCACCTCCATGGGTTGCCCAAAACCATAGTCTCCGACAGGGATGTTAAGTTCACCAGCTACTTTAGAAGAACTCTTTGGCACTTGATGGGTACCCTCCTCAAATTTTCAACGGCTTATCACCCTCAAACCGATGGTCAAACAGAGGTAGTCAATCGGAGTCTTGGGAACCTCCTTCGTTGTCTTTTCAAGGATCGTCTAGGGAATTGGGATCTCATTCTACCCCAGGCTGAGTTTGCATACAACAATTCTATTAATAAGTCCATAGGGATGAGTCCGTTCGAAGCTATGCATGGGTACAAACTTAGAAAGCCATCTGACCTCATTCCTCTACCCTAGCATGCTAGAATGTCTGTCTCAGCTGAGTCATTTGCCCAACATATTAAAGAGTTGCATGAAGAAATACGCAAGCACATCAGCAAGAATAATGATATTTACAAAAGACAGGCTGACTCTCACCGACGCCACCAAGAATTCCACGTGGGTGCTTTTGTGATGGTGAGGACAAAGATGCTCTCCCTGGGAGCTATCTCGAAACTGAGGCCTCGTGGGGCTGGTCCCTTCCAGGTTCTGAGGCGCATCGACACAAATGCTTATGAGTTAGACCTCCCCGAGGATTATAGAGTAAGTCCCACATTTAATGTGGCTGGCCTAGTGCCATACAGGGGCCCCACAGTGGTACCCAGTACGAATGTTGAGCCCGTTCCCTCCTTTGAGAGAGCACCCACCCTTGAGAGAAAGCCACCAACCAGGAGATACCAGCGTGAGAAGGTTGAGCGGATATTGGATGAACATGTCACTACCACCAGGAGCAAGGCGTATGAGCGCTACCTCGTTAGGTGGAAGGGCCGTCCTCCTTCAGAGGATTCGTGGGTGAGTAGGTAGGATCTCCAACAGCTAGACCCCGACCTTCTCGACTAGTATCACAGCAGGATGGACCCCTACTCGACGGAGTCGAGCTCTTCGTAGCCCAAGGGATTTGATGGAGGCATCACCCACGATTCCCTCTGGCTTGGTTCATCCTGACTCGGGCGATGTGTAAGCTTGAATAAGACACCAGGAGGGCCCACTACTACATTTTGAGTCTTTTATATTAGTCATTTTGATATATTTTCTCTTTTATTTGAGTCATTTCCCTATGTTGTGAGTCATTTCCCTATGTTTTGAGTCATTTTCCCCTAGGCTTGCTTCTTGGATCATTTTGGTCATTATATGTAAAGCCAGGGGCAGTTCGGTCATGTAAAAGGTTGGGTCACTATAAATAGAACCCCAACCCCCTTTGTGAGACCTAATGAAGAATTAGAATTGGAATTTCCAGAAATTGTGTGCTCATAGGTGTGAAGCCTTGAGAGTCTTGGGTGAGAAGCCCACTCTGTCCCCCTCTCCTTCTCTCTCTAGGGGGAGAACCCCTCTCTCTCCTCCCACTTTATCTCTCTAATTCGACCCCCTCTCTCTCCTCCCCACCCTTGCCACCTCAGCCATCCACATCAGCCCACCCCTTCAACTCCCCCAAGTCATTCAGTTCCACCATTACTCCCACCACACCCCAAGCATCCACCTCAATACCAATGCAACCTTTCCTATTCCCAAGCACCCCTTTCCTCTTCCCCAAGCACCCCTCCACCTTCCCTATGCAAATTTGAATCTCCCTTCCCTTGGATAGATGCACACCACCCCACCCATCCTCCCCTTAGTTCTGGTCGACCAAGCCACTCTCCCCCACAATCCCTTTATCACTCCAAGACCTCCACCTTCCTCTCCCATTCTCCTTGTGCTGCTAGCTTCTAACCACCATCACCCCTCCCATCGCCCCTTGCACCAGACCATCTTCAGCCCCCTTCCCCACCTTCCCCATATCCCCTCCCACCTCCCAACCCTTTCCCCAACATCACCACCCCCATATCCAACAACCTTCCACCAAATAAGCATCCCCTTTCAACCATATTTTGCCAATCTGTGTTCAGCTGAAGATCTGCTGAGTTCCAGACACTTGCAGCGCCAGCCACCACTACATCCTGGATTTCCTGGGAGCACAAAAGGTACCGTTGGAACCGGCACCCTGTCAGCTTCGCAACGGAGGTGGTCTCGCTGCCTTATGATGTCGGGGCTGCTTGGGGGACTCATCTTCGTCAGACTGCGCAAATCCCCCCAGGCAGACCTCCAGTGGTGGATTACAGAGGCTACCAGGACCAGAGTTCTGAGTTTCTTGGGGCGGCACTTGGCTGAAACGTTCTCCTCCAAGTCCCCTGGCATCTCCAAGAAGCGGAGCATCGTTTGAAGCCCGAAGCACAAAGTTCTGAATTTCTTACCCCAAGTGCGCAGGTCAGTCCGACTGTAGACAGATCCGACCACCTTCCACTTAGCAAGCTCTCGCAGTCAGCTCCGATCTCCGCCAGCATCCTCGTTGGTCCCCAAACGAAGAAGACCTGCCCACGAAGGCGTCAGCTCTAGTCCCGCCCTCAACAGACATCTGAAGCATTCGGGGCGACCACTTCTTCTAACTGTAAGGATTCTGGAACAAGTAGAAGCTGAACCGAGGAGCCCGGCTCACGATCCTACCTCGGACTCCGACAACCACGATTAATTCCCCAAAAATTCTGGTGTCTTACTGGGCCAACCCAAGAAGTTTTGGTGCTAGTTTTGCCATCTTTTGAGGTCAGACGGGTCCATGACGGCATCATCAGTGACTTCCTATCCTGCCAAACATGAGCGGACAGAACTGCGGGTCTTAGTTTATTCCAGCATTCCCTACCCCGCCCGACCGACTTTAAGCCCCTCCCTGTGGGAGGTAGTGTTTGTTTGTAACCCCACATTTCCCCACCCCCTAGTCCAACCCTTCTGCATGAGGAGTAGTGGATGCAATTATATTAACAGGGAGAAGCTTCATCGACACAGTGTGCGAGGAACCCACACTTCCCCCCTCGCCCACGTCTCCGACCGGGGTTGGTTTCTTCAAACCGGCCAGGTAACCAATCAAAACTTGCTCATAATTAGTGTTTTTTCATTTAAAATCCATCAACGCTCTACTGGAGTGTAAGAGAGCGCCCGGTCCTAAAGTACCATTCCTTTTGAGTGACCACCGTGGCAGCAAGAGAGAGATCCGTGCCCCTTGTGGCACTCGGTCAGCCCATCAATTCAGGCTTCCATATCTTTTGGTGGGGGAAAAACAACCATAGCCTTGCTGGCCCTCCACCAGCAAGGGTCTAGTCCCACCATCCTCGACTCGGCATCATCGAGTCACCCTTGGGTTGAGCGTGCGCACCGGTGAGTGACCGTCTACGATAGTCTCTATTTTGTTAATTGTGCTTACGTTGGATAAGTCCAAGAGATTTTGGTCCAATTGTTGCATCCTTTAGGGTGTGTCACATCAGACGCTCAGCAGAAGCCAAGTTGTAATGCTCAGCGGATAGCAAGTTGTGATGCTCAACGGATGTAAGTAAGCTATGTTGCTCAGCGGTTCAAGCTATTAGGCAGTGGTAAGCCTCACTCTGGTTAGAGTGGGGGATGGACGTAGGTCTGTGGGCAGCATACTGAACCATCTAAAATCATCTGTGCAGTTGATGGGGGCATCCCTCGCCCCTCCACTTTTTTTTGAGGCTCGGATTGCTCATCAGCGTGCGCCATTGTGTTTGTCATAATTTTATGAGTCTAATCATGTAATTTTTATATTTTATTTGAGTCATCATCATGTAATTTTCCCTTTATTTGAGTCATGTACCTAGGTTAGTAGGTTATCTACCAAAGTCTTGTGTCATTGTGTTGGTTTGTTAGGCTATTGGGCCCAACTAATGGGCTAGGCCCAGGGGCGCCCCTCCCTTGGAGTGCTTGGTCAATAGTTGTTTAGTCAGGGTCATTTTCATCCTAGGAAAAGTCCAATGCCTATAAATAGGCCCCCACTCATCTCATATGTAACAACTTTGGCATGAATATTGAAATCCAAAATTCCACATCCCTCTAGATCTCTCTCTCATTATCTCTCTCTTCTCTCTCTCTCTCTAAGGGGTCCCCCCTCTCTCTCTCTCCCCTCACCCCAAATTTCGAAATTTTCTCTCTCCTCCCCATTCACCTATCATTAAGACCCCTCCCCCTTCCCCATACACTCATTTAACTCCCCCCCAACCCCAAGGTGGAATCCTCCAATCCTTGCTCCACCCTCCAACCACCAACTACCCTCTTCCCTTCCCCAAGCACCCTTCCCTCTCCCCCATACAACCCACCACTTCCCTAGGCCATTTGAATTCAAATCCACCTTCCCTCCACAGCCCTAGGGCACCCCCAAGACCCCACCCCTTGGTTAGGGTCGCCCCCCCTCTCTCTCTCATCTCCACCATTCTCCCTTGCTCTTCTCCATCACCTCTCCCACCTCCATTGATAGATCCTCCAAGCAGCTGGCGACCTGCAGAAGACCACCTGCTTGCAGAGGCGACCCCGACCACATCCCAGCGAATCTGAAGGCCCAAGAGGTACCGTTGGAAGCGTCTGCCTGTCCTCTTCGCAACGGCGGTGGTTTCATCTTCGTCCGAGCACGGTGCTGCCCGGGAGAGCCTTTCTCCCCCGACTACGCGAATCTTCCCTAGCAGGAGGCCAGAGCCAGAGTGGAAGCTCTTCTGCAATGAACCTATTGGGAATCTGATCGAGAGTTCTTCAGAAAAAGTCTTCTACTTCGAGTCCTCTACCATCACCAAGAAGCAGAGTTCAATTTGGAGACCGGACCAGAAAGTTATCAATTTTCTCCCCCGATCGTGCGGTTCTGCTTCCACTCTGTCTGCACCAACCCTCCTTCAGTGTTCAGAATCCACCGTACTACTCCGACCTTATTTGGCATCCCCGTCCATTTGGCTTCGAAGTAGACCTGTCAACGGTTCCAAAGGCTCTGACGGCACCTGATTCCGAGCTCGGGAGCGTTCGTGGCACCCTCTGCTTCCTGCTGTTAGGAACCTGCAGCTGTCAGAACAGAGGACCTGCTGCCCTGTTCAAGCCCCTACCCCGACCAGCAGAGGTACCAGAAGAAATCCAGAAAATTTCGGTGTCTTCCCGGTCCAGCTACGAAGATTTTCCCACTAGTTTCGTCTTTAGCAAAAATCCGGAGTGGCCGCAGCGTCCAGAGAAGCGACTGTCTGTCCAGAAGCACAGACAGTGGGCAGAATCAACATCGGCGTCCAATTTCATCTTTCGTCGGTCTCACCCCCTCCCCGCTTGGCTGGCTGAAGGCCCCTCCCTGTGTGGAGGTAGTTTTGGGTGTAATCTCAGTTAACCCCCACCCTAAGATCCCCCTCCTGCGAGAGGTGTAGTTCATGTATTAATTCAGGTCGCAGGTTTGAAGCTCCGTCGACGCGGCGTGCGGGTGCATACCCACGCCTCCCCGCTCGCCCCCGTCTCCGGCCGGAGTCGGCGTCTTCACGCCGGCTAGGTGAGCCTCGGTCCCTCTCTTGGCTGGTTTCAATTCATTGCTAGCATAGTATTATCGCCATTGTTTCGTCGGACGGTGAATGAGAGCTCGGCCCTAAATTGCTAGTGCCGTGAGTGACCACCGCGGGCGAGTTGTGAGTGAACCATTACATCCCACACCCTTGGTGTGCTGGCCGCCCATGATTTGGGCATCCCAGGCCCATTTGGGGTTCTCCCCAAGCTAGCCAACCTTTGGAGCCTCAAGGTCCTGCCTCGGACCCTCTCCATCATCGCCGAGTTGCCTTCGGGCACTAATGTGCGCCAAGCGAGTGAGCTCGCTAGTGTGAGTCCGCTGCCCAACTTGTATGCTTGCAAAATAAGTCCAAAGGTGGTGTCACATCAAGTGGTATCAGAGCAAGTTCACAACTTGTCTCTATCAAGTTGGTCCTAAGGCATGTTTATGCATTTAGAGTCCTCGGTTGCATCTCTTGTCCACTAGTATGGCCACCTCATACCGACCTTACCAATCGGCCCTCTCCATAAGTCCAAACCACCAAGGGATGCCTACCACTAACACACATAACCTCCCTGGTCATGTCAACTACCTCATGAATGCCTCGACCTATGCCAATGAGCGGCTTGATAACATATCAGGTCGACTCAACCAACTTGGAGAAAATGGGCCCACCCCAAGGACGGACGATAGAATGGTCCCTCTCCCACTTCCCACCTTTGATGGAACCTTTCCTAGAGAATATTTAGATTGGGAAGCTACAATGGACCATTACTTTGAAAGGAATCCCCTGTCCGAGGATAGGAAGGTTCAATGTGCCAAAATGCAACTAACCAAAAGGGCTCAAACTCATTGGGTTAAAATTGAAGGCTTAAGGATAATTAGAAGGGAAGCTCCCCTCACCACATGGGAGGATATGAAGGAACAACTTAGGGCAAGATATGGTTTCCCCTCCTACCCGGATCACCAAAGCCCAAGGAGCATTTCAACTCCACCATCCCCACCCGACCAACCCAAGAACCTAATCCCCCATTCCCCACCACTTCCCACCTATCCTATCCCGACCACCACATCTACACCCTACCTACAAATTCTCACCACAACCATAGCTCCACAAACCCAATTGGGCCCCATGACCACCCCTCCACCTAGGCCCATGACGACCACCACCCCCCAACCCAAATTCCCCCACCAAACCCATATCCCACAAGCTCCCTTGAACCCCACCACTATCCCTCCATCACCCCCAAAGAAAGATGCACCTCGCAAGGCCAACCAACCTAAACCCCCTCGCCCAACCCACCTTCCACTTCCAACCCCAACCCTACCCCAACCTAGGCCACCACTACTTCCACTCCCAACCCAAGTTCGACCTCACTCACCACCCCGGGTGCACCATGCCCCAACCATCATCACCCCATCTCCACAAGACCTTCCCATTCCCTTGAGAAAGGAGGCCACACCCACTCACATAGGAATAGTTGCTAGCCCGGACCCTCTCCCCGCCCATAAGGAAGCCCAAGTTCACACCAATAGTAAGGAAGAGCCTCAACCCTTCACCACTTCAAATAGTCTGGATCTTCAAGAGCCACAAACCTTCACAAATGGCACCATAATCATAGATGGGCCCCTAGCTAGATGGCTAAAGGAGAGACCAAATCACCCCATCATGTCCCATGTTTTCCCTCCCATAGAACAAGACCTTCCCATAGTGCCCTTGTTCTCCTATCACACCACAATCCAAGCGTCCTATCAAGTGGAGACCTTAGAGGACCTTCTCAAGGGCTTAGCATGGCAATTAGAGATGACTAGCATGTTGACCCCTAGGGTCGAACAACCTAGGAGCCTTGGCCTCCTACACCTATGCATAGGGTCCATCACCTCAATGTGCACCATTGGTTGCTACACTAGTGACCTTCTCTTATTCCTCCCTATACCCGATAAGCCCGATGCTATCCATAAATTAGAGTTGCTTATCTCGGGTAGAACGTCGAGCCCTCCATTCATGGCCGACCATCCCACCAAAAACTTCGGCCCAATTATTTCACTAGAGGAGGATGAATCACCACTATGTGAGGACCATGAGGACCTAGAGTTCCTCTCCCTAAGTGACCCTTATCATGACCCCTTCGATCCCTTCCTACACCCACCCACCTTACTCACCACCAACCTTTTCCTACCCCAACCAACCATGTTGGACCAAGCCCACCTCTCCCAAGACCCGGACCACACCAAGGGAACCATGACCATGGGTGAAATACACTTAGGAAACAATGAAGAGCCCCTCTCCATGATACCCACCTTCCTAGATCCTTTCGACCCTTTCACATGGAAGATCAAGGGCCACCCCACACCCATGCACATGGAGGTCATCTCTAGGATAGGAGTGCATAAGTCTTGGCACAACACACCACTTGGCATGATTAGAAAGTCGGGTCCATTCATTCACATCACCCACATGTCAAGTAGGAAGCATGAGTGGTCCCTATTTGGGTGTAACGGTCCTCCCCAATTCACCATTGGTCTTATGTATGCTAGGAACCTACATGGGTGTCCGGGTCCTCCAACATTCATCACACTCACTCATAAGAGGGACACCTATGGATGCCCCGGTCCTCCCAAATCATTCAAAGTCTTCATAACATCAATGCATGATAGGTCTATATGTGGTTGCCCTGGACCACCTTTGCATACCATACATTGTCCACTCACACCGCATCATAGTGCATGGCATATGCATCCGAGCAAGTATCAAGCAACAAGCGGTGAGATTCACAACAAGCGGGCAAAAACTCATGGGCGCCACTTGGAATTCCAAGTTGGTAACTTGACGATGATGACTTTGGAGTGGCTCTACCCTAGGGTCACCTCCAATTTGAGGGCACGAGGACTTGGACCTTGCCAAGTTCCGAGTGATTTTGGCAACCCGACTTGCGGGTTGGACTTACCGATGGGTTTTGGGATTCACCCCATTTCTCATGTGGCGGATCCGGCACCCTCTAAGGGCACCGCGGTGGATCCTAGTGAGTGCCTTGAGCTTACACCTATCCTTGCGAGAGACACCCTCGGAGTGCCACCACAAATTAGCCTGAGAGCCCGACGTGAGCACACGGCGGCAATACTAGGCAAGCAAGATCCCATCGCCAGCATGAGGGTGTGTCCGAGCCACTTTGACGAGCTGAAGCGCCCTTCTCCGGCTATGAGCGAAGGTTGAGTTTGGAGATCGTGGTTCGCCCGGAGCTGCATTTTGGTGTACTACTTCCCCGGTGGACCCATACTCGACGGGGTCGAGTTTTCCCCACCCCGGGGGTATGATGGGGGCATCCCTCGCCCCCTCCACTTCTTTTGAGGCTCGGATTGCTCATCAGCGTGCGCCATTGTGTTCGTCATAATTTTATGAGTCTAGTCATGTAATTTTTACATTTTATTTGAGTCATCATCATGTAATTTTCCCTTTATTTGAGTCATGTACCTAGGTTAGTAGGTTATCTACCAAAGTCTTGTGTCATTGTGTTGGTTTGTTAGGCTATTGGGCCCAACTAATGGGCTAGGCCCAGGGGCGCCCCTCCCTTGGAGTGCTTGGTCAATAGTTGTTTAGTCAGGGTCATTTTCGTCCTAGGAAAAGTCCAATGCCTATAAATAGGCCCCCACTCATCTCATATGTAACAACTTTGGCGTGAATATTGAAATCCAAAATTCCACATCCCTCTAGATCTCTCTCTCATTATCTCTCTCTCTCTAAGGGGTCCCCCCTCTCTCTCTCTCCCCTCACCCCAAATTTCAAAATTTTCTCTCTCCTCCCCATTCACCTATCATTAAGACCCCTCCCCCTTCCCCATACACTCATTTAACTCCCCCCCAACCCCAAGGTGGAATCCTCCAATCCTTGCTCCACCCTCCAACCACCAACTACCCTCTTCCCTTCCCCAAGCACCCTTCCCTCTCCCCCATACAACCCACCACTTCCCTAGGCCATTTGAATTCAAATCCACCTTCCCTCCACAGCCCTAGGGCACCCCCAAGACCCCACCCCTTGGTTAGGGTCGCCCCCCCTCTCTCTCTCATCTCCACCATTCTCCCTTGCTCTTCTCCATCACCTCTCCCACCTCCATTGATAGATCCTCCAAGCAGCTGGCGACCTGCAGAAGACCACCTGCTTGCAGAGGCGACCCCGACCACATCCCGGCGAATCTGAAGGCCCAAGAGGTACCGTTGGAAGCGTCTGCCTGTCCTCTTCGCAACGGCGGTGGTTTCATCTTCGTCCGAGCACGGTGCTGCCCGGGAGAGCCTTTCTCCCCCGACTGCGCGAATCTTCCCTGGCAGGAGGCCAGAGCCGAGTGGAAGCTCTTATGCGACGAACCTATTGGGAATCTGATCGAGAGTTCTTCAGCAAAAGTCTTCTACTTCGAGTCCTCTACCATCACCAAGAAGCAGAGTTCAATTTGGAGACCGGACCAGAAAGTTATCAATTTTCTCCCCCGATCGTGCGGTTCTGCTTCCACTCTATCTGCACCGACCCTCCTTCAGTGTTCAGAAGCCACCGGACTACTCCGACCTCATTTGGCATCCCCGTCAGTTCGGCTTCGAAGTAGACCCGTCAACGGTTCCAAAGGCTCTGACGGCACCTGATTCCGAGCTCTGGAGCGTTCGTGGCACCCTCTGCTTCCTGCTGTTAGGAACCTGCAGCTGTCAGAACAGAGGACCTGCTGCCCTGTTCAAGCCCCTACCCCGACCAGCAGAGGTACCAGAAGAAATCCAGAAAATTTCGGTGTCTTCCCGGTCCAGCTACGAAGATTTTCCCACTGGTTTCGTCTTCAGAAAAAATCCGGAGTGGCCGCAGCGTCCAGAGAAGCGACTGTCTGTCCAGAAGCGCAGACAGTGGGCAGAATCAACATCGGCGTCCAATTTCATCTTTCGTCGGTCTCACCCCCTCCCCGCTTGGCCGGCTGAAGGCCCCTCCCTGTGTGGAGGTAGTTTTGGGTGTAATCTCAGTTAACCCCCACCCTAAGATCCCCCTCCTGCGAGAGGTGTAGTTCATGTATTAATTCAGGTCGCAGGTTTGAAGCTCCGTCGACGCGGCGTGCGGGTGCATACCCACGCCTCCCCGCTCGCCCCCGTCTCCGGCCGGAGTCGGCGTCTTCACGCCGGCTAGGTGAGCCTCGGTCCCTCTCTTGGCTGGTTTCAATTCATTGCTAGCATAGTATTATCGCCATTGTTTCATCGGACGGTGAATGAGAGCTCGGCCCTAAATTGCTAGTGTCGTGAGTGACTACCACGGGCGAGTTGTGAGTGAACCATTACATCCTACACCCTTGGTGTGCTGGCCGCCCATGATTTGGGCATCCCAGGCCCATTTGGGGTTCTCCCCAAGCTGGCCAACCTTTGGAGCCTCAAGGTCCTGCCTCGGACCCTCTCCATCATTGCCGAGTTGCCTTCGGGCACTAATGTGCGCCAAGCGAGTGAGCTTGCTAGTGTGAGTCCGCTGCCCAACTTGTATGCTTGCAAAATAGGTCCAAGGGTGGTGTCACATCAGCAGTGGTTTGTTTGGTTGCTCCTTAATTCGATAGATGTATGCTTAGGCTCGCTTACATAATTCTAAATCTTATGTCTAGTGAGGAATTTGTTTGCACACTGTGCATTTGATACTGGACTTTAGAGAGTAGTATATTGAATATAAGAACTTAGTCATCTCTCTAGTTTACATAGAGCTGATCAGAAACTCAGTCTGTCTGATCGTCTATTTGTTACTAGAGAGCGTTTAATTTGTTCAAGCCATCTGATAGTTTAATTCCGCAACATTGTCCAGTTATAGTTTTAATTGAGCAAAGTTTTTTAAAAAAAGGGGAGATTCATTCACCCCCCTCAAAATCCGTTCTGCACCAACTTATAGACTCAACACCACCTTCTGCTTGTATCAGACAAAAGCTAAATCCAATGTGCAGGTCTTATTCTAGGGCAATTAATACATGAAAACTATAAAGAATAAAAGGGTAAGATATGACAACATGTTCAGAACGAAGTAAGGGCATGGAACAAGCATGAATTAACCCAAAGGTCTTATCTTTTAATTAAGGGTGTAGGGATATCATGCCATAAAATGCCTAATTGCATGGTCATAGGAAAACGTAAAATTCTTCGTGTACCATTCATGAAATCACAAGAAAATAGAGGGCTTTCGTCCCTATCTTGGTGTTTAAGCCATTCATGAGATAACCTACCTTTGTGTTGGACTCTAGACTTCGAATTTGTTGCTGAAAGAAGGTTCTTGTTCCTGCGTGTCTTGTGTGGAACTAGCAACTTCTAGACGTTCTATCTCTCTGACTGCTTGGTCTTCTTTGACGATATTTGGAGGACGGTTAGAAGACATAAAGGGGAACAATTAACTCTAAAGGCTGAACTTGAAAATACCTCTGCTAAGGTCCCTAAACTTCGGATCCTCACAGGAAGAACATGCCCATTCCTACGCGATCTACATAGAAACAGCTACTTTCGATCCCTCTAGCTTACTAGATGCTTGATCTGCAAACATGAAATTTGACAGAGGGTTAGAAGATACTAAAGGGAACAAAAACCCTAAAGGATGAACTTGAGTAGACGATGTCTTACTGTGGACGCACTTTAATTCGCCGGCTCAGGTGGTTTCGTCTATTAAGTGCGTGGGCGTGCCAGTCACCGAAGTGACAATTTATTCGGGCTCCGAAGAGCCCATGGTGCGCTCGACCTGACTTCGTCAGACGATTGTGTGGTTCGTGTCGGGACCGAATCCCGTCGCGCCGTAAAGGCCGCAACGTCATTTACATCCCCCATACGAGGGAACACCCTTGATTAATTGCCGAAATTAGGGGCCCTGCGGCCGAAAGGAATAATACTAACTACGCAAGGTAGAAGCAGGAATAAGTCACACCAAAGTCCGCATCAGGGTACGAGCCACTTGCCATGTCGGTCCTCGGTGGACCTTTTCATATTCGGACGCGGGTCCGTGATAGAAACGTGACGGAAAACCGGGGCGATAAATGAATCCGATCTGATTAGAATGTCGGCCCAAGACTAGGTCGGGGCACGGTCATGTCAGGACGAATCCCAAGACTCGGGCCCGGCCTGCGAGGGTGGCATTATTGTCCCTTTTTGTGTCGGGTCACGGAGAGAGGTGGGGCTGCAATGTGGGCCCTAGGATCTTTTATCTGAGATTTTCTTAATTATATGCTCCTATCTTTCCTCTGCTGCTTATTATTTCTTTACGCATTTGTCCCGGATGGTTTCCCCTTTTTTTGTTATTATTATTATTATTATTTTCTCCCCCTCTTCCCCTTTTTCATCATTATTACACATTTCTGTTTGTTTCCTATATACACTCGAATTTCTTTAATTGCTATGATTTTTATTAATTTATTCGCTAATGTCATCATTACATGTTACGTGTATGTCTTTTCCAGAGAGAGGGCCGCTGAGGAGTGTACCGGCCAGGGACATGGAGGGGCGTACCGCTGAGGGCGTCCCAAGGTGTGTCGGTAAAAGGGAGAGGAGGGTGTGCCGGCGAAGGGCGCTGGAGGTGTACCGGCGAGGGGCTAAGGGGTGTACCGGTGAAGGAGGGAATGGGTGGCATGCCGGGCTGGAGTCCGTACATCCCTCCGTCCAAGGTCTATACACTGGCTGCGTACATCGGCTCAGAGCCTGTACACTGGCTACGCTCAGCAACTCGGAGTCTATGCGGTGGCTGATCATCGCCACACGAAGTCTGTACACTGGCTAATTGCCTGTACACAAAGTCTGTACGTCAGCCCTTGAAGGTAATTCAAAGTCTATACACTGTTCCTTGGCTGCGGTTCAAAGTCTATACATTGATCAGCTTGAGGCCTGTACGTCGTCTATTGGCTGCAGCTCAAAGTCTGTACATTGGCGCGAAGTCTGTACATCGGACAGCTCAAAGTCTGCGCATTACATTTCAAAGTCTGTACATTCCAGCTCAAAGTCTGTACGTTGTGGCCCAAAGTCTGTACATTCGAGCTCGGAGTCTGTACATCGGCCGGCCCAAAGTCTGTACGTTGCAGCACAAAGTCTGTACGCTGCAGCATGAAGTCTATACATCAGCCACCAAGTCTATACACCGCAGCCCAAAGTCTGTACATTGGCCAACCCCAAGTCTATACGCTGCAGCATGAAGTCTGTACATTGCCCAAGTCTATACGCTGCAGCATAAAGTCTGTACGTCGCAGCATGAAGTCTATACATCGGCCACCAAGTCTCTACACTGCAGCATAAAGTCTGTACATTGGCCAGCCCCAAGTCTATACGCTGCAGCATGAAGTCTGTACATTGCCCAAGTCTATACGCTGCAGCACAAAGTCTGTACATTGGCCAGCCCAAAGTCTGTACGTTGGCCGACTCAAAGTCTATACATTCTTCATTGGCTGCAGATCAAAGTCTATACGTTGCAGCTCGAAGTCTATACATTATTCATTGGCTGCAGGTCAAAGTCTATACGTCGCAGCTCGAAGTCTATACATTGCAGCTCGAAGTCTACACATTGGCCAGCATTCATCAGCTCAAAGTCTGTACATTGGCCAGCATAAAGTCTATACATTGCAGCCCAAAGTCTATACATTGGCCAGCATAAAGTCTATACATTGCAGCTCAAAGTCTATACATTGGCCAGCATTCATCAGCTCAAAGTCTGTACATTGGCCAGCATAAAATCTATACATTGCAACCCAAAGTCTATACATTGGCCAGCATAAAGTCTATACATTGCAGCTCAAAGTCTATACATTGGCCAGCATTCATCAGCTCAAAGTCTGTACATTGGCTAGCATAAAGTCTATACATTGTAGCCCAAAGTCTATACATTGGCCAGCATAAAGTCTATACATTGCAGCTCAAAGTCTATACATTGACCAGCATTCATCAGCTCAAAGTCTGTACATTGGCCAGCATAAAGTCTATACATTGCAGCCCAAAGTCTATACATTGGCCAGCATAAAGTCTATACATTGCAGCTCAAAGTCTGTACGCTGCAGCATGAAGTCTATACATTGGCTGGCCCAAAGTCTGCACGTTGCAATATGAAGTCTGTACATTCTTCAGCCTATTCAACTCAAAGTCTGTACGTTGCCCATGCAATCAACATACGAAGTCTATACGTTGCTTGCTGCTGCATTTGTGCCTCCATCTGCCAAGTCTGTACACTGGATCCCGTTGAGACGGTGGATGAAGGTGTACCGGCGAAGGGAGAGAGGCGAAGGGAGGGAGTGTATCGCTGGGGAATGGAGTGTGCCGCTGGATGCAAAAAGGGGTGTGCCGCTGGGGGTAGCAAGGGTGTACCGCCAAGGGTAATGAGAGTGTACCGCTGGGGCCTAGCAGAGAGTGGTAGAGTGTGCCGGCGAAGGACCAGATGCGTGCACCGTTGAAGGCACTGAGGGAAGTGTGCCGGCAAAGGGGAGAATGAGGTAGTGGGAGAGGGATGAAGGCGTACCGGTGAAGGTTACTGGAGTGTGCCACCGGGGGCACGACAGAGCGTGCCGGTGAAGGTTGGGATCTTCTATTATTCGTTTTTAAGGCTTTTCTTTTCTTCGTTTATTGATTTTTATACAGTCTTATATAAACATCTTATTTCCTTGGTTCTGTTCAACCTTTTTGCTCACAAGTCAGACGTCTGATATGTTATGTCGTTATTCAGTTCAGTTCTTCTCACGCTACCGGCAGTGGCTCGATTAGTCGGAAAGTTTTATCGTTGATCGTTCTGTTTGTTTGTTGCTTCCTTTTGCCTTTTTAAAATGTTGTTATTTTCTGACAAAAATTTGGCAGCATCTCCCCTTGACCCGAGCGTAAGGGAGGTAAAGGGGACGTGCCCACATGGAGTGGCGGAACCCGATAACCGGAGGTGGGCACCCGAGGGCAACAACACCTTTATAGAACCTCGGAAAACACGAAGGAAGAAACAATGGACTGAAGGCCCCTTGGGTTAGACAAGGTGGACTGGGGCTCAAAAAAAAGGTGTACCGCTGAGGGCCTGAAAGGTGCGTCGCTAGGAGATAGAAGGGGAGCTAAGTGTGTGGGCTGGGAGGCTTGAAGATTACTCAGGAAAATGAGGGGAATTCAAGGCCAAGGGTGGGCCACTGGTAGCTGGGTGTTCGGAGAGAGAACAAGGGTCTCCCTCTCTCCTCAAGCCGGTGGGCGTAATGGATGGCCATGGAGGAGAGTGAAGAACCCATGAGGCCTAAACTCATAGGGGAGGAATCACATTGCTACGGAGACTCCAAAAACACCGGAAGAAAAGAGAGGATGAACAACACACCATGCATTGTGAAGGCGGGAGTAAACCAACATAAATAGCAGGAAAGACCCAAGAAGGGTGATTTTTCATTCATGGGAAGCAAAGGGCCGAGGCCCTATATATACATTGACGGACACACCTGAGCCAAGGCTACGGGCAAGAAAGAAAACCCAAGAGCAAAAGAAAGGGAAGATGAAGATAAAGAAAACCACGGAAGGGAAGGCATTGGGGGCTGAAGTGGGGACGACCGTCCACCCTCCTTGTCCCATGACTCCCCCCTAGTACACTCAACTCTCTTCCTCTCTTACTCTCTCTTCTTCCCGGTGACCGTCGGAGGAGATTCACGCCGGAACGCCTCTTCTTCCTTTCTCTCTTCTCCTCTCTCCCTTTGCTCTATGTGTCTGTCTCTTCATCTCCGTCCTTCTCCCTCTGTGTCGAAAATGGGAGTCTTTTATACTCCCAGCAGCGGGAGCTTTGAGCACGGCTGTCGAAGGCGGGAAGTAGCCCGTGATCATGGGGGCTTGACCTCCTCTGTCCTGGCTGTCAGTGGAGTAGCCTGCGTGGCCCAACGATCGGCTGACACCTCGGACGGCTTGCTGCGCGCCAAGGATACGTAGGGCATGGGCTTCACGTCGTCCCACCGTTGAAAAGCCTTCACGCTGTGCCGCTGGTGGGCTGAACAAGCGTGCCGTGGAGAAGCCAAAAGGGCGTGCCGCTGGAGCACAAAACAGGCGTGCCACTGAAGACTCAGCAGCGTGTGCCGCTGAGGGCCCAAAGGGGCGTGCCGCTGAACGGCTTGAAGGGTGTCCCGCTAGAGCCCTGGATGGGCATGCCGCTGAAGAACCCCCTGGGGGTGTACCGCTGAAGAACCCCTTTGGGGGTGTACCGCTGAAGCCCCGAACGGGCTGTGCCGTTGAACGCCCAAAGGGGTGTGCCGGGGAAGAACAAAGGGCGTACCGCTGGGGCCCCCTCCCTGGGTGTACCGCTGAAGACCCCCCTGGGGGTGTACCGCTGAGGCCACCCCCCAGGGGGTGTGCCGCTGAAGCCCTGGGCCGTGCCGTTGGGAACCTGAAGGGGCGTGCCGCTGGAGGGCTCCTTGGGGGCTGGGCGTGCCGCTGAACCCCCGTGGCGGTGTGCCGCTGAAGCCCTCAGGGGCGTGCCGCTGGAGGCCAAATTGGGCATGCTTTTGAGCCCGTCCTGAGCCCGTTATGGACACGAGTCATGGCCTGTTTAGCTTTCTCCGGGGCTCACGGATTGTGGGGCTCTTTATGATTGGTTTCTCTTCAATGTCGTGACTCCGGAGACGGCTTCACAGCAGTATGCGTATTTGGGGAGCCCAGGCGATCAGTCTTTCCGGGGCTTCTTCACTCGGCGCCGTTGTTGACGCGAGGCCGGGCGTGATATTTGGGTGTGCAATTTTCGGTGTCCACAAATGCCCCCCCCCCCCCCCCCCACCCACGGGTGGCGCTGGCGAAGGATGAGCCGGGCAGTGCCCGCGGGTGTGCTTGTCTCTTTTCTATTTGTCGACGTTGTCGATAGGGCGTCAGTAGCCGACATGATATGTTGATCTCTTGGTCTCTTTGTGATGTGACACAATATGCAGCAATAGAAATTGATCCCTAGGACTTGATTCACAATCACAACCACAAGATTGGGAGCAACTTGGGAGTCGCCGACACACCGCGCGCACACATTTCCCGGGGTGACTCGGTGATGCCGAGTCGAGATTGTGGAGAAAGCCCCTGGCTGGCTAGAGGACCAGCACCGCTAAGGTTGTCCCTCCCGAGGATATGAAGCCCACAAACAAGGGCGGCCGGGTGCCTTGGGGCACTAGGTCACTCGCTCACTATCATCCACGGTGACCACACAAGGGTTGGTGGCTCCGGGATCGGGCACTCTCTCACCGACCAGCAGATAAGTTTCGCAGATATGAAATGAACAGGAGTAAATGAGCAAGGGTAGAGGCTCACCTGGCTGGTTTGAGGAAACCAACCCCGGTCGGAGACGAGGGCGAGCGGGGAAGTGTGGGTCCCCGCACACTGCGCCGATGAAGCTTCAACCTGTTCTACTTAATACATCCACTACACCTCGCGTAGGAGGGTGACCTCGGGGAAGGGATGATCAAATACAATCAAACACTACCTCCACGCAGGGAGGGGCGGTAAGCCGGCCAGGCGGGGATGGGAGAATCGTCGGAGAATGGAAGAGGGAAGCCGAGGTTGTTTCCACGTGCAGGCTATGATGGCTGACTACCAGACGGTCCCAGGACTATAGATCGCATTCCAGGAAGTTGCCGGAGGTGAGACCAGCGTGGGAATCTTTGTATCTGGTATGCGGATGACCCAGTATTTTCACGATTTCTTATGCTACAGCTGCTGGTCCGGGTCGAGCTTCGAACAGGGTGGCAGATTCTGGCCGCAGGAACTACCTGATAAGAACAGCGACTTGTAGAAGCTACCCCGGCCGTTCCCGAACTCTGAATCACGAACCGTCAGAGTTTCTAGAACCGTGGACAAACCTTCTACGCGGAAAAACTGACGGGGTGGCCGTCTGACGCCAGAGTGGATGGGGAGACTCCAAAGAGTGGAGGTTGGTCGCTGCAGACTGTGGGAGGCAGACCCGACCAACCGAGGGAGAAAAAAGAGAACTCTGGCCTCCGGATGCCGAATGCAGTTCTTCTTCTTGCTCCTGGTACAGGACTGGAGGAGGAAGAAGTTTGTTGAAGGGCTCGTGGTCTGAGTCTTCGCTGTTTAGCATGGTGCAGCGTCAAACTGGGTTCAGGTACTCTGCAGAGGGAGCCAAGTGTAGCCGGGGAAGAATGGGGCACCACGAACTGTAGCAACGTCGGAATGAGATGATTCCACCTCGCTTTGGAAGAAGACTCGCAGACCTTTCTGTCGATGTAGGCCACGCCCCCAGAAGTACCAGGATGGGGTCGTGGGCGATGCTGCAACTCGATGCTGATCTGCAGGTCTTCCCTGCACACGAGCTGAAGAGAGAGGGGTGGGGAAGATGGCTCTCTTGATGGAGGGTTGGGGTATAGGGGTGCCTTGGTGGTGATGGGGGCTATTGCGGGGTGGGAAGGATGGTGATGAGGGGGAGGAAGGGGTGGAGCTGGCAGGGAGAAGGGGTGAGAGAGGGTGGCCGCGGCTGGTTGTGGTAGGGTGAGGGGTGGTCGGCCAAGGCAATGGTAGGAGGGGGGGGGAGGGGGTGAAGGGTTCGAACTTGGCTGGATGGGAAGGGGCAAGGGCGGTCTTGGGAGGTGGAGGAGTTGTCTAGGGGAGGGGAAGGGGCTCTTGGGAGATGGGAGATTGCTTGGGGAAGGGAGAGGGGCGCCTTGGAAGGTGGAGGGGTGCCTAGGGAAGATGAAGAGTTGCTTGGGGAGTGGGGGGAATTGAATGGGTATTAAGTGGCCTAGGGGAGGTGAAGGGGTGGAGGGTGAGGTGGCAGCTGAGGTGGCAGGGGGAGGGGAAGGTGAAGGGGCTAGTTCGCCCAAGGGAGGGGAGAGAGAGAGAGTGGGGTTCGCCCCCTAGAGAGAGAGGAAGAGAGAGCTAGTGAGAGAGAGAGAGAGAGGATCACTTAAGTGGAAATTTTCATCAATACTTCATTAACCTTCAAAAGAGGGATTGGGGTCCTATTTATAGGAAACCCACTTTTACATATAAGACCCTGACTTTTAACATACTAACAGATAACCAAGGAAGGGGGGGTGCGCCCATGGGCCTAGCCCAAAGAAATAGGCCCAATAGCAAGCACCATAGCCTAATGAGACTCGAACTTAGGGAAATGACTGGATAACCTAGGTACAAGACTCAAATAAAAGGCAAATTACATGATTATGACTCAAGTAAAAAGGAGAAAACAACAAGATGACCCAATGGTAAGCACTAAGGTCCAATCCAGAAGAAGGGCTGCTCCCTAGCTGCCTCCGGGAGGGAGAGAGGTGCCAAGCCAGAGGGAATCGTGAGTGATGCCCTCATCAATTCTCCCGGGCTGCGAAGAGCTCGACTCTGTCGAGTAAAGGCCCTCCCTGCTGCGGTACTGCTCTAGAAGATCGGGGTCCAGCTGCTGGAGATCCTCCCGGCTCACCCAGGCATCGTCCGAGGGTGGTCGTCCCTTCCACCTGACCAGGTATCGCTCATACGCCTTGCTCCTTGTGTTGGTGACCTGTTCATCTAATATCCGCTCCACTTTATCACGCTGGTTTCTCAAGTTGGGTGGAGCTCTCTGAAGTGTGGGGGCGCTCTCAAGGGGTGGAATAGGCTGGATCTCCTCACTGGGTGTCACCGTGGGGCCCTTGTAGGGTACCAGGTCAGCCACATTGAATGTGGGACTTACTCCGTATTCTTCAGGGAGGTCCAACACATAAGCATTGGTGCCAAGTCGTCTCAGCACCTGGAAGGGGCCGGCTCCACGAGACCTCAACTTAGAGGTATTCCCAGGGAATAGCCTCTCAGTTCTCACCATCACAAAATCACCAACTTGGAATTCTTGGTGGCGGCGGTGGGAATCAGCTGACTTCTTGTAAATCTCATTGCTCTTGTGGATGTTTTTGCGAATATCTTCATGCAACTCTCTAAGGTGTTGTGCAAAAGACTCAGCAGTGATGGATACCCTAGCATGAGGGGGTAGGGGAATGAGATCTGTTGGCTTCCTGGGTTTGTAACCATGCACAGCTTCGAAAGGACTCATGCCTATGGACCTATTGGTGGAATTATTGTATGCAAACTCGGCTTGAGGTAGAATGAGATCCCAATTTCCAGGGCGGTCCTCAACAAGGCACCGCAGGAGATTCCCTAGGCTCCGATTGACGACTTCGGTCTGGCCATCGGTTTGAGGGTGATAGGCCGTGGAAAATTTAAGCAGGGTCCCCATTAGATGCCAGAGGGTCTTCCAAAAGTAGCTGGTGAATTTGACGTCCCTATCTGAAATGATGGTCTTGGGCAAGCCATGGAGGCGGACTACCTCATCAAAGAACAGACGGGCCACATGGGAGGCGTCAGAGGTTTTAGAACAGGGGATGAAGTGGGCCATTTTTGAGAATCTGTCCACTACCACAAAGATGGAGTCATGTTTCCTCTGGGTCCGAGGTAGTCCTAACACGAAGTCCATGCTCAGGTCCTGCCATGGCCGATCCGGGACGGGAAGAGGGGTGTATAGGCCCGTGTTCTGTTTAACTTGCTTAGCAGTCGCACATGTACGACATTGCCCCACAATTTTGGCCACATCCCTTTTGAGGCTGGGCCAATGGAACTGTCCTTCAACCAAGGCAATGGTTTTGTGAACCCCAAAGTGCCCAGCCAGGCCTCCTGCATGTAATTCCCAGACTAATAAATCCCGCAGTGAAGTTCTAGGTATGCAGAGTCTATGCCCTTTGAAGATGAATCCGTCCTCTAGGATAAAACCCTGGTGTTCCTGGGGCGAATGGGTGATTAGGATGGCATGGATATGTCCAAAATCGGGACAGTTTGGGTATTCTTCCTTAACCCGATCGAACCCTATTACTTCTACCTGAATGGTAGCTAGCAGGGAGATCCTCCTACTGAGTGCATCAGCAGCACGGTTTTCACTTCCGGCCTTATGTTTGATCACAAATGTGTAGGCCTGGATGTACTCGACCCATCGGGCATGCCGGGCATTCAGTTTCTGCTGGGAGTTGAGGTATTTTAGGGCCTCATGGTCGGAGAATATGACAAATTCCTTGGGCAAGAGGTAGTGCCTCCAATGCCGGAGGGATTGCACCACAGCATAAAATTCCTTGTCGTAGGTGGAGTATTTCATCCTGGCATCACACAACTTCTCACTAAAGTAGGCTACAGGGTGTCCCTCTTGGCTGAGGATCCCGCCAATTCCTACCCCGGAGGCATCACAAGTCACCTCAAAGACCTTGGAGAAGTCAGGGAGGCATAGTACTGGGGCTTGGGTCATCCTCTCTTTGAGCTCCTGGAAGGCCCTAGAAGCCGACTTGGTCCATACAAAGGTCCCCTTTTTAAGGCAGTCGGTGATAGGGGCTGTGACTGTGCTGAACCCACGGATGAATCTCCGGTAAAAGGTGGCCAATCCATGGAAACTCCTGACCTCATGGAGGGTGCGGGGCTCCGGCCAGTCAATGATAGCTCGGACCTTCTCGGGGTCCATGGATACTCCCTTAGTGGAAACCACATACCCAAGGAAAGTAATGGACTCAGTCAGAAAGTGGCACTTTCCTGGGTTGGCATAGAGACTCTCTTTCCTGAGGACAGTGCAGACTTGCCTAAGGTGGTTGAGGTGGGCCTCCCTAGTCTGACTGTAGATAAGGATGTCATCGAAATAGACCACTAGGAAGACTCCTATGTAAGGTCTAAGGACCTCCGTCATGAGACGCATGAAGGTACTCGGGGCATTTGAAAGCCCGAAAGGCATCACTAGCCATTCATAGAGCCCATCTTTGGTTTTAAAGGCAGTTTTCCATTCATCCCCGGGCCTTATCCTAACTTGGTGGTAGCCACTCTTAAGGTCTATTTTTGAAAAAATGGTGGCTCCAGCTAGCATGTCTAGCATATCGTCAAGTCTAGGTATGGGGAACCTATATTTGACGGTGATCTTGTTGATGGCCCTACTATCGACACACATTCGCCAGGTCCCATCTTTCTTTGGTGTGAGGAGGGCGGGGACAGCACAGGGGCTTTTGCTAAGACGGAGGAAGCCCTTTCTAATGAGTTCCTCCACTTGCCTCCTCAGTTCAGCATGCTCAGTAGGGTTGAGGCGATAGTGGGGGAGGTTTGGGAGGGTGGCCCCTGGGACAAGGTCAATAGCATGTTGGACATCCCTCATGGGTGGCAGTTGATCGGGGAGCTCCTCGGGGAACACATCCTTGAATTCTTCTAGGAGAGGGTGTATTTCCACAGGATGAGGGTTGGAGGTGGTGGGTTCCCCTAGGCATATGACTACAGCGTATACGGGTGTCCGAGAGCTACCTCTTCCTCGAGTTCTTGTCTAGTGATGAGGTGTAGGCCCTTGGTGGGGCTCTCATGGGTGGACGGTTGACTTGTTGGTTGGGTTGGGGGTGAGGGACCCCTGGGCTTTGAGGTGGTGTAGGGAGAATTCCCTTGGAGGGTGGTTCCTTTCGGGGTGGGGAAGGGTTGAGGCGAATGGTCTTCCCCTCGTGTTCAAAGGTGCATGTGTTCGTTTTCCCATAGATGGTAGCATTAACATCATATATCCAAGGTCTCCCTAGTAGGATGCTTCCTACAGCCATAGGTATGATGTCACACCATATTTGTCCTTGGTAGGATGAAAAGGTGATGGGGATAAGACAACATGTGTTGACGGGTAGGGAGTGGTTGTTTATCCATGATACACGATATGGTTTGGGGTGGGGTGTTGGGGTAAGCCCTAGGAGCTTGACGGTGTCCGGGGACACGGCGTTGATACAACTCCCGTTGTCTAGGATGACCTTCCTAACATGGTCCCCGATTTTGATGAAGGTGTGAAAAATGGAAGTCCTCCGCCAGTCGTCCTCTTGAGGTTGGGTAAGGGTGCACCTTATCACCCCTAGGTGGGTGGAATGGGGGTCATCTTCTATACCTTCCTCAAAGAATTGCTCCTCGTATTCCTCTTCCCACCCTAAAGCAGCCTCGTGTTCCTCAACAGTATTCTCATGGGTTTCCTGGGATGTGGTAGGTCCGCCCTCAATAACAAGGCTCGACAACCCCTTGGAAGGGCATTGGGAGGCTATGTGGCCATAACCATGGCACTGAAAACATTTAACCGTACTACTCCCTGGGGTCTTCCCTTTGGAGGCTTCCTCCCTTCGGGAGGAGGGTTGGATGGAGTGGCCTTTGTGGGGGTAGGATTGGTTGGCTGGGGGTAGGGCCGAGTGGGGGTTCCCCCACTGGGAGGAGGTGTTCTCAACAGAGGAGGCAGGTTGGGACGGGGTCCCGGGCCCTTGGGGGGGGGCAAACCTTGGGTTCCTAGAAAACCTTTCTACATCACGGGCTATTTGATAGGCAACCTCAAGGCTATGAGCTTCCCTCATGAAAAGCTCCCGTTTGATGTGGGGAAGGAGACCATTCCTAAACCGGGATAAAGTGACGGCTGGTTCTTCGACGACACCACACCTTAAGAGATATGAGTCAAATTTCTCAACATACTCTTCCACGGTCTTTCCCTCTTGGGTAAGGCTTTGCCATTCATCAAGGAGAAGTTGGCTATAAGAGTTGGGAAGATATTTACTCCTAAGCTGGACTTTCATGTCCATCCAAGTGTCAATGGGTTCCTCACGCCTGATTCTCCTTTGGCTTTCTACCTTTAGCCAATAGGTCTTGGCTAGCTTAAGAAGGTGCATCTTGGCCAACCTAACCTTTCTCTCCTCGGACATGGGGTACCAATCAAAGTATTGGTCCATGCCATGCTCCCATTCTTTATAGGCACTAGGGTTATGAGACCCGTCAAAATTCGGGGCTTCCACTTTAATCATCCTTAAGAGGAAGTCATCCGGATCCTCTCGTGGTCGCCTCTCATGGTACCGAGGTTGTGGAGCTCTCTCTTGCTCACGATACCACTCATTCTCTAGGTCTTCCCTCTCATGTTCAACCCGCGGAAGAGGAGCCCTTTGGACATGATTCCTAGGTGGGGCCCTAGCTTCTTCTAATCTCTCTAATCGGGTGGAAAAACCATTCATTTGCTCCGTGAGGGCTTGAATGGCAGCCTCAAGTCGATCCATAGGAGCTTGGGGAGCTTCCCTAGGGATGTTTTGGTTTCCTTGGAAATTGGATCCATAGGTGGATCGGAAGTAGAAGGGTCGGTCCGGTATATGGTACCCCTACGGGTGGACATGCACAATGACAAGGTGACCGACACGGGATGGTAATGCAATTGCCCTAGGACCTAGGCTTGTAGAGACAAGTCTAAAACTTGCTCTGATACCACTTGATGTGACACAATATGCAGCAATAGAAATTGATCCCTAGGACTTGATTCGCAATCACAACCACAAGATTGGGAGCAACTTGAGAGTCGCCGACACACCGCGCGCACACGTTTCCCGGGGTGACTCGGTGATGCCGAGTCGAGATTGTGGAGAAAGCCCCTGGCTGGCTAGAGGACCAGCACCGCTAAGGTTGTCCCTCCCGAGGATATGAAGCCCACAAACAAGGGCGGCCGGGTGCCTTGGGGCACTAGGTCACTCGCTCACTATCATCCACGGTGACCACACAAGGGTTGGTGGCTCCGGGATCGGGCACTCTCTCACCGACCAGCAGATAAGTTTCGCAGATATGAAATGAACAGGAGTAAATGAGCAAGGGTAGAGGCTCACCTGGCTGGTTTGAGGAAACCAACCCCGGTCGGAGACGAGGGCGAGCGGGGAAGTGTGGGTCCCCGCACACTGCGCCGATGAAGCTTCAACCTGTTCTACTTAATACATCCACTACACCTCGCGCAGGAGGGTGACCTCGGGGAAGGGATGATCAAATACAATCAAACACTACCTCCACGCAGGGAGGGGCGGTAAGCCGGCCAGGCGGGGACGGGAGAATCGTCGGAGAACAGAAGAGGGAAGCCGAGGCTGTTTCCACGTGCAGGCTATGATGGCTGACTGCCAGACGTTCCAGGGACTGTAGATTGCGTTCCAAGAGGTTGCCGGAGGTGAGACCAGTGTGGGAATCTTCGTATCTGGTACGCGGATGACCCAGAATTTTCACGATTTCTTCTGCTGTAGCTGCTGGTCCAGGTCGAGCTTCGAACAGGGTGGCAGATTCTGGCCGCAGGAACTACCTGATACGAACAGAAACTTACAGAAGCTACCCCGGCCGTTCCCGAACTCTGAATCACAAACCGTTAGAGTTTCTGGAACCGTGGACGAACCCTCTGCGCGGAAAAACTGACGGGACGGCCGTATGACGCCGGAGTGGACGGGGAGACTCTGAAGAGTGGAGGTTGGTCGCTGCAGACTGTGGGAGGCAGACCCGACCAACCGAGGGAGAAAAAAGAGAACTCTGGCCTCCGGATGCCGAATGCAGTTCTTCTTCTTGCTCCTGGTAGAGGAATGGAGGAGGAATAAGTTTGTTGAAGGGCTCGTGGTCTGAATCTTCTGCTGTTTGGCGTGGTGCAGCGTCGAACAGGGTTCAGGTACTCTGCAGAGGGAGCCCCGTGTAGCCGGGGAAGAATGGGGCACCACGAACTGTAGCGACGTCGGAATGAGATGATTCTACCTCGCTTTGGAAGAAGACTCGCAGACCTTTCTTTCGATGTAAGCCACGCCTCCAGAAGTACCAGGATGGGGTCGTGGGCGATGCTGCAACTCGATGCTGATCTGCAGGTCTTCCCTGCACACGAGCTGAAGAGAGAGGGGTGGGGAAGATGGCTCTCTTGATGGAGGGTTGGGGTATAGGGGTGCCTTGGTGGTGATGGGGGCTATTGCGGGGTGGGAAGGATGGTGATGAGGGGGAGGAAGGGGTGGAGCTGGCAGGGAGAAGGGGTGAGAGAGGGTGGCCGCGGCTGGTTGTGGTAGGGTGAGGGGTGGTCGGCCAAGGCAATGGTAGGAGGGGGGGGAGGGGGTGAAGGGTTCGAACTTGGCTGGATGGGAAGGGGCAAGGGCGGTCTTGGGAGGTGGAGGAGTTGTCTAGGGGAGGGGAAGGGGCTCTTGGGAGATGGGAGATTGCTTGGGGAAGGGAGAGGGGCGCCTTGGAAGGTGGAGGGGTGCCTAGGGAAGATGAAGAGTTGCTTGGGGAGTGGGGGGAATTGAATGGGTATTAAGTGGCCTAGGGGAGGTGAAGGGGTGGAGGGTGAGGTGGCAGCTGAGGTGGCAGGGGGAGGGGAAGGTGAAGGGGCTAGTTCGCCCAAGGGAGGGGAGAGAGAGAGAGTGGGGTTCGCCCCCTAGAGAGAGAGGAAGAGAGAGCTAGTGAGAGAGAGAGAGAGGATCACTTAAGTGGAAATTTTCATCAATACTTCATTAACCTTCAAAAGAGGGATTGGGGTCCTATTTATAGGAAACCCACTTTTACATATAAGACCCTGACTTTTAACATAGTAACAGATAACCAAGGAAGGGGGGGTGCGCCCATGGGCCTAGCCCAAAGAAATAGGCCCAATAGCAAGCATCATAGCCTAATGAGACTCGAACTTAGGGAAATGACTGGATAACCTAGGTACAAGACTCAAATAAAAGGCAAATTACATGACTATGACTCAAGTAAAAAGGAGAAAACAACAAGATGACCCAATGGTAAGCACTAAGGTCCAATCCAGAAGAAGGGCTGCTCCCAAGCTACCTCCGGGAGGGAGAGAGGTACCAAGCCAGAGGGAATCGTGAGTGATGCCCTCATCACTTTGCGAGCGCCGACGGGGTGTTGGGGACTGAAGCAGCATGTTGGTCTCTTCGTCTCTTCATCAGTGCCGACGGGGTGCCGGGAACTGAAGTAGTATGTTTGTCTCTTCATCAGTGCCGACGGGGTGCCGGGAACTGACCTGGTTTGTTGTCTCTTAGTCTCTTCGTCAGTGCCGACGGGGAGTCGGGAACCGACCTGGTTTGTTGTCTCTTAGTCTCTTCGTCAGTGCCGACGGGGAGTCGAGAACTGACCTGGTTTGTTGATCTCTTGGTCTCTTCGTCAGTGCCGACGGGGAGTCGGGAACTGACCTGGTTTGTTGATCTCTTGGTCTCTTCGTCAGTGCCAACGGGGAGTCGGGAACTGACCTGGTTTGTTGTCTCTTAGTCTCTTCGTCAGTGCCGACGGGGAGTCAGGAACTGACCTGGTTTGTTGTCTCTTAGTCTCTTCGTCAGTGCCGATGGGGAGTCGGGAACTGACCTGGTTTGTTGATCTCTTGGTCTCTTCGTCAGTGCCGACGGGGAGTCGGGAGCTGACCTGGTTTGTTGGTCTCTTCTTGTCTTTTCTTTCTCCCTTTTTTTTTGAACCACATTACCGATACAAGCGCCCTTTCGGGTTTTCGCCGGTACCGACCCCCTCTTCCTTTTGCCCACGCGCCCTTTCGGGTGTTCACATGGCGGGGTACCCAATTTTGCCTATGGCGCCCTTTCGGGTTTTCGCCACAGCCGGGTTGTTGCCATTTTTACCCTTGTCCCCACGTAGGGGCAAGTCCGGCGGGGTATCTCTATTTTTAACCCCATTTTATTTTCTTTCTTTTTTTTTCTTTGAAGTTGGGTGATATGCGAGTGTAGGCTAGGGCCGGAAGCCTTGCGCCAGAAGATAAGGTTCACTCGTTGGCAGGAATAGAATGCCAGCGCAACGGGAGAATTTGTGCTGATTCGGACGTAAGGTCCATAATGGCCATATTGTGCGGAGTGGGTGGCTAGGGCATGAGGCCTTGCGCCGGGAAGGGACTTATTCGTTGGCAAGGGACTAATGCCAACGCAAGGGTAGAGATTCTGCCGATCCGGGCGTAAGGCCCGGGGTGGCGATTTCGTATGATGGGAGGTATCTGAGGCACGAAGCTGCGTGCCGGGGAAGGACTTACTTGTTGGCGGGGTAGTGGTGTTATGAGCGCGTTGTGGGCGGGGACGGGACGTTCCCTGGAGACAACTGTTGTATGTCATTAACTCACACTTCCACGCATATGAGTAGACCCGTGCGAAGGTATACGTATATATGTATACACATATTTATTTAATACTATATATATATACCCCCTCTTTTTTTTCTCTCTTTTATTTTCTCCTTTTATTTCTTTTCTTTTTTATCCCCTCCTCTTTTATTCTCTTCTCCCCCTTTTGTTCATCTCCCCCTTTTTTCTTCTTCTCTTTTTTTCTTTTTCTTTCTTTCTCTCTCTCTCTCTTTTTTTCTCTTTTTTTTATCTCCTCTCCCCTCTTCCCTTTTATTTTCCCCTTCGCCTCCCCTTTTTTTCTTCTTCCTTTTTTTTGAACCTATAAAAGTGGCGGGGGGCGTTTCGAACGGTCATTCCATTCGAACCACCCCTCGCCTTCTCTCTCTCTCTCCCGTGACCGAGCGGGCGGAAGTCCCCCTCCCCTCGTCTTCTTCTTCCTTCGACACTGGACGCCGCCGCGAGCACCGCCGTTGTCGTCGTTACCGTGGTGAGGGCACCATAGTGGAGCCCTCCCCCCTTTTTTCTTTCTTCTTCCCCCTCTCCGTCCTTCTCTTTCCGCTTCTCTATTTCCCCCCTTTTCCCTCTTCTTTCTTTCCTCTTTTCTCCGTCTTCGGTGGACGATGGAGCCCTAGGGAGCTTCTCTTCTTCTTCTTCTTCTTTTTCTTCTTCTTTCTCCCCCCTGCTCTCTTCCTCTTCCCTTCCCTCCTTCGTCTCCAGCGTCATGGGTGGCCGCCGGTGAGCGGCTGTGAGGGTGCACCGGGGAGAGGCCGTCCGAGCGTGTCGGGGAAGGCTCATCCGAGCGTGTCGGGGAAGGCGCGCCATGGATGTGCCGTGGAGGGTGTTGGCGACCACGCCGAGAAGGGCTCGCGCGGGCCGTGCTGGGGAAGGGCTCCCTCGGACTGTGCCGGGCAGTGCAGGGAATCAGTGTGCCGGAGAGAGGCGTTAGCGGGTGTGTCGGGGAAGGCCTTTTAGGTCGTGCCGGCGAGGGGCTCTCGGAGCATGCCGGGGAAGACCGCTTCCGAGTGTGCCGGGGAAGCGGGTAGGAGGTGTGCCGGGGGATAGCATGCACGAGTGTACTGGGGAACAACCCTGGTGAGCGTGCCGGGGGAGGCCATTGTAGGCGCGCCGGTGAGGGGCCTTCGGAGGCGTGCCGGGGAAGCTGCCATGGGTGTGCCGGGGAAGGCACCCATGGGTGTACCGGTGAGGGCCCGTAGGGGGTGAATTGTACCGGCCAAGGGGCCAAGGGGATTTTTAGCTAGGGGAGAAGACTCCTTTGACCGGTGGACTTCTGGTGTTGCCTCTCGGGGCCCACCATGACTTTGTTGGGGCCGTCACTCCTTGTGAGCGCGCACCCGTGTTTTCCCTTACGCCTCTGGCCTAGGGGAAACTCTGCCGAAATTTCGTCAGAAATTGGCAATATTTTGTTCATTTGACTTGTAGCAAAGCCCCCCCTTTACAGTCTTTCATTTCCTTTTGCATGTGGCTTATTCTAATCTTCTATTTATGTATCTTTGCAGATAAATGGCTGCCCCAAGTGGTTCTTCTGCCCCTGCTGCTGCCGTCGGTGCCGACCTCATTCTGCGGGGTCCAGTGCCGGCAGTCACATGGCTCAATGTGGAGGACCTGGACCGTGAACATGCGGAAATAGCTGCCTTGGCGGAGTCATCGGGGTCCGACGGTGAGAGCATGGACTTCAGCCGGCTTGTCAGAGTTGAGAGCGGCTTCACCTTTGTTCGGGCCACCGGGGAGTACAGGAAGGACTTTCCGAAGGATAGGCACCTCATTCGATTCCTGAAGCATCTACGCTCCCGAGATGGGCGAGACTTCCGCACGATAAAGGCCGTTGAGCTGGCCATCCTGCATGTCCGGGACAGTCTATTGTACAGCATCCACAGGAGCATTCCGATGTATCTGGTGGGAGAAGCCCGGGAGTGGAAGCCCGTCTTGGGGATTGAAGGAGTGCTTCCAGCTGAAGATAGACTGGTGCGAGCGCCTCAGTTCGTTCCGGCCAAATGGGATATGTCTGCCAGCAAGGTGCATGGCGAGTTGCCTCGATTCGGCCTGTTCTTGGCTCCCCTTAAATGGGGCTATCGGGAGGAGCCGTTTATATTGGACTGCTTGGCCATAAGGTTCAAGTATGAATTATCACTGGGCTGGTTCGGGGAGCTGAAGCTTCAAGACGCCCACAGTTTTCGGGAAGGGGCAGTGGAGTTTACTGAATATGTACTATTCAACTATGCCCCGTTGCTGGTCCGAGTTGGCATTTATCACAGTGTATACGCCTCTCGGTATGGCTATCCCATATCCAAGGGCCTCTGTTGTGGCATGATAGAAGTGTTCAGCGTGGAGACCAACACTTTCTACACGGCGGAGGGCGAGACTTCCCTGGACCTGTGGAGTCTCAGCTAGTTGAGCGGCTTGCCCATTGACGGGGAGCCTTACGAAGAAGTGTGCCTTCCCGACTTGATCAAGGATGAAACCAACGGGGATGGCTATTCTTCTCTTAGGTATTCGTACCGGTATCTCATGAAGGCGTACCGAGAATTATATCAGCTGTCACATGGTGGGAGGCAGCCCGCCCGTGGGGATAGAAAGAGGGTGCGCATGGCCCCGTGGTTGGAATACTTCTATGACGGGCTGAAGCAATATGAAGAGTTTCCCCGTGTCGGCACCGCTGTTGCTCGCAAGAAGCATGCGAAGCAAAGCTTGATGTGAAGATCCCCTCCAAGGGGCGTCGGAGCGGGCCCAATCCGATGGGTGTCGACCCGCTTGCTCACTGCGCCGCCTATCTCACGTACTGGCTATGTTCGTTTGCCATGCCGTACGGGGATGAGACGGTTATTCGGCCGGACGCCATCTACCCAGCATGTCAGATGGCGTGGGGTGTCAAGCTTTCCTTGTGCCCGGCGACCCTCTGCTTGATTTACAAGGCCCTGGGAGACATCAGCACGCATCAATTTCTGAGGCAGGCCCGGTATGTGTGCCCACTACATTTCTTCAACGCGTGGGTTTGCTCGTTGTTCCCCGAGTTCGCCCCGCGAGCTCTCCAGGATTGGGGACTAATACCGAGGATGCTGGAGTTTGCCAGTGCAGAGCGAGCTTCTACCTCCATGCGGATGTTTGATATTCGGGGCCGGTTGACGACGGTTCCCCGGGATGCGGCTGGCACTATTCATTTCTGGACGTTGGCCGCGCACTCTAGCCCTCTGGTGAACAATAAGAGGGAATGCAAGGACGATCAGGTGGAGAAGTACATCCACCCCATCAGCCAAGAGAATGCGGTTCGCCCGCTGCTGGAACCGGAGCTGAGGGACTGGGCGCTATCCATTCGCCCAAGCGTGTTGGTGTTCAGGAAGGGGGATAATGTGCTGCTGGAACCGTATTATCCCTTCCGGTTTGGGCACAACTTTGGGTATGACCAGCATATCCCTGTTTATCATGCACAGTTCGGCCTGCCTTCGCGGAATATCCAGGGAAGTTCAGTTGCTGAGCATGCTAAGAGCTGGTGGGACTTTTTCCACCGGGCGGACACTGCCTCTTTCAGGGTGCCGGCCTTGGGTCGCATTCCCCGAGTGACCCAAGACTACATAAAGTGGTGGAACGCCCGGACGGCCTTCTATCGGTTGCATAAGACCGACTGCTGGGATGGGGCCGAGAGGAGGTTCCTTAGTCGGCAGGCGGTGTCGGTGCTTGACATCGAGCCAGATCATCTTCTTCGGCTCAAGAACAAGCAGGAGAAAGAGGTAGCGGCATACATGGCTACTCGTCGGGAAGCCTGGGACAAGAGGCCGACGCCGAAAGTGGAGTTGCCTCCGGTGGCGAAGGACGACTATCAGAAGACATTGCGAGATCTTTGCTGGATAGGGAGTGATCGTCTGGAGCTCATTAATTACCCGCTCCCCATGGAGGAGGAGGGCACCCCCGCAAAGAGCTGGCGTCCAGAGATGGACCTAATCTGCCCATACCGCACATTTATGAGGCGGGAGGAGAGAAAGCCCGAGAATTATGAGGACACCACATGGCTGTATGTTCTGCTGCGGGTGAATGGGCTGAAGATCGAAGACCAGACGGCCGCCATTCTGGGCAAGCGTCTGCATGTGCCATATTATTATGCTGACGGGTGGGGCATAGATCACTTCAACCTCTTCTGTCACCTCTCCATGAAGAGGCACGTGGATCTGGCTAGTCTCACAGACCGGTGCCAGAGGGTCGAGGACGTGTGCTGGCTGGTCCGAGAGGCGGCGCGTCGGGACAAGGAGCCGTCCCTGAGCTACTGGCCGATAACACTTCGGTTGTACACCGGTCCTCACGGTATTTAACCTTTCCCACTTCTTCTGTTCTCGTGGTTGTGTCCTTGGCAGATTCATCGGGCTCTAACCATGTGTGTATATGTATTTATTCTTCTTACCATACCATCCCGATAGCACCCAGATGGCGACATACCGCAATCTTCTTCGATTCGTCCAGAAGCCCGCCTACTTTGAAGCCGCATTACCGGCTCCTCTGCCTAAGGCAGCGAAGAGGCCCCGGGCAAAATCGCCTGTGAAGAAGGCAGTGGATGCCGCAAAGGTGGCTAAGCAGCGGGACACGAAGCGGAGAAAAACGGAGGCGGCTAAGGCCCCGACTGCCATTCCTCCGGTGCCACGGGTCCCATCTTTTGAAGAGTTTGAAGTTGCCCGCCCCGAGCCGAGCCAACCTACCGGTCAGTACCTTTGACCATCAGCATGTCTTTTAAGTCTTTCTCCTTTTTTGTATTTTCATTTTGGAGCAAAGTCCTGACACCTGAATATTTCTTTTGTCTCAGTGATGTGACACAACCTAGGACTTAAACAAACAAGCACAATCGCAATCAAACGGACCGATGTCGATGACTGCTCACTCGTTGCTCACCAAGACCCGGGATAACTTGGCAATGCCAAGGTGAGGTTGAGGGGTTGGGCCCTTGCTGGTAGAGGGCCAGCAAGGCCAAGATTTGAATCCCAAAGGTTGTGGATGCCCAATTCAATGGGGCCGACAAAGTGCCAAAGGCACCGGGTTACTCTCTCTTCCCACGGTGATCACTCAAAGCAACGGGGCTTGAGGATCGAGCTCTCACTCTCACGGCCAGCGGAACTATGAACTAATATTGAAAGAACAAGCATGAATTAGAGCAAGGTTATAGTGCACTTACTCAACCGGTTTGAAGAAACCGGTCCCGCTCGGAGACGAGGGCGAGCGGGGAAGCGTGGGTTCCCCACACGCCGCGCCGGGATAGCTTGACCTGCCCAAAGAAGTTACAACACTACACCTCTCACAGGAGGGGGACCTTGGGGTGGGGGTTAATAGTGATTCCAACCAAAATTACCTCCACGCAGGGAGGGGCCTTTAGCCGGCCAAGCGGGGAGGGGAAACTAGGATTAAAAGCATTGCAGATGAAGTCACCGGTTCTGCCTGCTCTCTCCGAACAGGGACAGATAGTCGATGTTTCCGCTGTATAACTCGCTCAGAAATTTTGTTGGTGGTGAGACCTATCGGAAACTCTTCGGGACTGGTACTGGAACCCCTCAGAATTTTGTAGAAATCTTCTGGAGCCGCGGCTGGCCTGGGTGGAGGCTCGAACAGGGAGGTAGAATCTCAGACTGGCAGCTCCTAGTTTCCAACAGCAGGTTGCAGATGATGCCCCGGAAGCTCCCGAGGTCGGAATTGAGAACCGTCAAAGGTGTTGGAATCGTGGACGAGTCCTCTTCTCAGAAAAATTGACGGATAGGCCAGACGATGCCGTAGAAGACCAGGGAGCTCTGAACATTGGTGACTTGTCGGTGCAGACTGTGGGTAGCAGGACGATGGAGCTGAGGGAGAAAAATGATAACTCCTGCCATAGGATGCTGAACGGGATTCCGCTTCTTGATTCTGAAAGTAGACAGGAAGAAGAAGAACGTTTTAGAAGAGCTTGTGGGCGGATTCCTTCGAGGTTCGTCGTGGCAGAGCTTCTAATCCGATTCTGGTACTCAGCAGGGATAGTTCTGCGCCGTTGTGGAAGAACGAATCTCCCGGGAAGCTCTTCTTCCATCCTGAGCTCCAAACTCGAGGTCAGAAAGTCGCCTAATCTCGCTGCTAGGCCTGCTCCTCTTCATAACGCGGGAAGACTCTCCTTCCATCCTGAGCTCCAAACTCTCCTCTCCTTCCTCTCCTAGCTTCCAAAACCCACCTTGGTGCATTTGGATGAACTAGCCTAAGGGGAGTTCTTATAGGAAGGGTAGGGCGCTACAGGACGAAACATGTCACATCAATAGTCAACGTCAGGATTTTGGCTAGATCTTCTTTCCATTGTGGTGCGATTCTGCTGTAATTCTACTACTTTTTGATGTTGTTAACCTTTGCTAATCTGTGCAGGTTTTACTAACGGACGTCTTTGTCCTATCTCCTGTCCCACCTTTCATTGGTTGGTCCCACCAAGTCATGCATCATAGTATATGATACCTACGCTACAAGGACATGTCAAGGACCTTGCGGCCCGAACGAATCTGGGATTTGAGTTCCCCTTCAACAAAAACGGTGATGATCCCAGAAGAGTTTGGGTTGTACGGATAGGCCGTCAATTTGTGATAGAATGGGGACGACGGTTCCATTCAGTGAGTTGGTGCGCGGATAAACGGGCCCCAGCCCAGTATCAGCTCACCGGATCGGTATCCTGACCAGTTCTTCACAAGTTGACAATACTATCCTTGGCTATTTTCTATTTTAGTTTGTTTTAAATTTTTCTTTGAACCCAGCATGCATTCATATAGGACTTTGATTTATTGCGGAAGATCATTCAAGTGATTCGATTGTGAAAGCCGTTGTGCTCCAATTCCCACAAATATGAGATATTCCACTCCGAATGAAATACTGAGTTTCCTTGAGACAGCCTTACGCTGCTCTTCCAAAGGAGACCCTTGTTTGGACAGACCCTCAGATATTCCTTTACCTTTTTTGACCCACCTTGGCCGCAGCACTTCCACATTGGCTGGTAACCGCTCCCCAAAGGTGAAACCTCCGGTTTATGACCCAGGTACTTCCACACCGAGAAGTTGATCTCCTTTTGTTTCGTGCCTGAGCGCACATCTCACCCTCCCTTATTTGATCTCCGTCCAAGCAATCGTCAATATTTGAAAGACCTTCTTCAAGGTCGCCTCATTGAAACTCCAGGAAAGATTCCAAACAGTAACGTCAAAAGCGTGTCTCATCACACCTTGGCATCAACTTATCAGTCCGCTCCCACTTCACTCCACTTCGATACCATTCCACTACGTATCGCTCCCTTGCAAAGCAGACGCCAAGGCGGGGCAGCTGTAGACACGCCATTCCTGACGTCTCCTGAGAAAATCTCATATTACTATACAACACCCCGCGACGGCTTACGCGTTTCGAATCACTTGAGTGCTTCCTTTTCTTGAGTCTTCTTCCGCCCTTTTCGGCATCCGGAATCGTCTCGTCACGGCATTCGGACGACATCAATACCAGTCAAACGCATCGGGAGCTTCCAGAATCAAGAAGGGGGTCTACCGGGCGACCGCCGACGCCAGATCCAAGGACCCGGGTGGGTCTTAATGGGGGCGTCCAGGACCCTGGACGCCCCCATGATTTTATTTTATTTTATTTATTTTTTTCAGGACCCAAAATTAAATAAAAAATAAAATAAAAAAAATATATAATAAATTAATGGAGGCGTCCAGGCCCCTGGACGCCTCCATAAAAACAAAATATAAAAAATATATATAAAATGCCAGTTGGCATACAAAAAACAAAAAAAATAATAATAAAATATATATTAATGGAGGCGTCCAGACCTCTGGACGCCTCCATAAAAACAAATAAAAAAATATATAATGCCAGCCCTGGTATAAAAGACAAAACAAAAATAAAAAAATAATAATAATAATATAATTTTGGAGGCGTCCAGACCCCTGGACGCCTCCATCAACTCCCTCACGGGCGCCGCCCACCGAACGACGGTTTGTCGTGTGTGAAAAAATCCAAAATATAGAGACGTCCGGCCAGCTGGACGCTCCTATTTCTGAATCACGAGGTGCCGCTCACAAAACCACGCATTGTGCCGAACCGCGTGCGGCCGTCGTCGGTTTTCGGTGGACCTGCTTGAGGCGTCCGGGACCCTGGACGCCTCCACAAAAGTATTCCAAAAAAATGAATAAAAATAGAATAAAATATTATTTCGGCCCTGATGGAGGTGTCCAGGGTCCTGGACGCCTCCACCCTCCGGAGCCCTATAAATAGAGGCCCACCCCCTCAGTTCTGAAAGAGCTAAGCAGTGATCCGATAGGCTGCCGGAGCCCAGAGGCTACGGAGTCATTTTTCTAACCCGTGGGGTCTTTTGTAGGTGGAGGTTCTGCCGGCTTCTCGGGTGCCCACGCTCGCGAGAGGAAGGTCGTCTTCATCCACCGCGCCTCTACGTCGTCCCCACGCTGCTGGAGCTCCGCCGAATTTCAACACCGGCACATCCAATAAGCCAACTCTTTCCTTTTCTTCGTAGTTCTTTTGTATTCATCATCTCGCATCCATCATCTCATTTTCCTCCTACTCGAGTCCGAGAGGGGTTTAAAAGATAACACCAACCAGGTGTGTGTCTTCCCGTTATTTCGTCATTTTTATTGCAAGGATATGAATATTACACATTCATCTTTCTAAGCCACTTGTCATTTGTTTGTCGTTGTTTTGCAAGGGTACCCGAGGAAAGCCCTCTCCGTCGGCCGGCCGGAAGGAGAGGAAGAAGTAACCCGCCATCTCCCGCTCTTGAGGTAGGCGCGATCACCTTCTTATTTTGGGGTCTTTCGGCCCCTGGCGATCACATCTCTTCATCGAGGCCACGGCGAGTCACTTCCCCAATGGCCGTTTAAATTTCTGTTCTCATATCCTCTTTATATCCTGTTATATTTTGCTTATATCATCGAGGCCGCGGCGAGTCACTTCCCCAATGGCCGTTTAAATTTCTGTTCTCATATCCTCTTTATATCCTGTTATATTTTGTTTATATCATCGAGGCCGCGGCGAGTCACTTCCCCAATGGCCGTTTAAATTTTCGTTCCTATATTCTTTCTATATTCTAATATATTTTGCTCATATCATCGAGGCCGCGGCGAGTCACTTCCCCAATGGCCGTTTAAATTTCCGTTCCTATATTCTTTCTATATTCTATTATATTTTGCTCGTATCATCGAGGCCGCGGCGAGTCACTTCCCCAATGGCCGTTTAAATCTCTGTTCTTATATTCTCTTTTATATTCTGCTATATTCTGCTCATATTCTCGAGGCCGCGGCGAGTCATTTCCCCAATGGCCGTTTCAATTCTTGTTATTTAATTTCTGCACCATTCCCGTCCCCCCGAGGTCGCGGCGAGTCACTTCCCGCTATGGCCGTTTGAACCCCATATCTTGCTATATTATACTTGTCCCGCTCGCCCCGCCGGAGCAATCTCCCGTGGTGGCCCCTTCTCTCTCTTCTTTCATCTCTGTGTTGCAGCAAAACAAGCAAACAACCCAAAAAAGAAGGAGCCCGCGCGCTCTCCGCTTCCCTCTTCCCAGCTCTTCGCCTTGCCGCGTGACGTCGCTCACAGGGGGTAGATGAGTATGGGAGTGACCCCTGGTTGTAAGGGGGTCTTGGAGGGGGTGTTCTAAGGTGTGGGAGGTGGAGAATAAGGTCTGGAAGAGGGTCCAACAGATGGTGGTAGTGGGGGCTGCGAATTTGGTTGGAATGGAGAGAGGGAAAGGATATTCAAAAATAGGTTTAAGGGTGGGGTTAATTTTTTGTCTTGGGAATGGGGGGTTGTGTTGGGGAAGGGAAGGGGTGCTTGGGGTAGTGGGAAGGGTGCTTGGGAAAGTGGGAGGGGTAGTTGGGGGTTGGATGGTGAGGAGAGGATTGGTGGAGGGGGTCTTGGGAAGGGGTGGAGTATTGATGAGGGTTGTGGGGAATGGGAAGAGGCTTAAATGGGGTAGGTGGGGAGTGGAGGTGGTTGGGAAGGGAGGAGAGAGAAGAAAATTCGAATTTGGGTGTGGAGGAGAGAGAAAGTGGAGTGAAAAAGAGAGATTAAGAGAGGGAAGGGTGGGGAATCTCTCCCCTAGGGTTTCTCACCCAAAAAATGGAATCTCTCCACTAGATAAGAAGTGTAAACTCTCAAAATGGCAAGTTTTTTCATTCAATGATTCATTAAGTTGGAATGGGGGGAATGGGGTCCTATATATAGGCAACCCACATTTTACAATAAGTCCCTGACAAAAGACTCAATGACAAATAACCGAGGGGGTAGGGGGGTGCACTTGGGCCAAACCCAATGAATTGGGCCCAGTAACTAACTAAACAACATAATGACTCTCAAACTTAGGGAAATAAGCACAAGACCTAGGGACATGACTCAAGTAAAATGAAAATTACATCAAATGACTCAAATAAAAATTACGTAGGACTCAAAATTAGATAACTAGACCATGCCGGATGCAACCGGGGCGAGGAGACGAGCTGTGAACGTGGGCATGGGAGGTGATGTCCCCATCATACTCCCGGGGTGCGGAGAACTCGACTCCGTTGAGTAAGTGTCCTTCCCTCCTCGGAGGGTGTAGAAGTGGTACAGCCCTTAGGTCTTCCGAATGAGACCGATCCATCCACCTGCCGAGATAGCGCTCGTATGCCTTGCTCCGGGTGGTAGTGACTTGTTCATCCAATATTCGTTCAATGCGCTCACGCTGGGCTCTCTTGGCTGGTGGTCTCTCCTCACGGGTGGGTGCTCTCTCAACGGAGGGATTAGGCTCAATATCCTCACTAGGTACCACCGTGAGTCCCTTATAAGGCACTAGGTCGGCTACATTGAATGTGGGACTCACTCCATACTCCTCGGGGAGATCTAACTCATAGGCATTAGCGCCAATGCGCCTCAGGACCTGGAAGGGACCAGCGCCACATAGCCTCAATTTGGAGATGACTCCCGGGGAGAGCCTCTCCTTCCTCACCATCACAAAGTCACCCATGTGAAATTCTTGGTGATGCCGATGAGAGTCGGCCACCCTATTATCAGTCACATTCTTCTTGCTAATGTGCTTGCGGATCTCTTCATGCAATGTTGTGAATGCAGACATTCTAGGAGTGATGGGTGGACCTGGGCAACCAAAAGTAGACATATCATGTAATCATGCAGTGTAGTCTTTGGTCAGCCTAGGTGGGCCGGGGCACCCGTAGGTGGCCCTATCATGCAAATTGGTGATAAATATCGGGGGACCCGGACATCTGTAGATGCCTCTAACATGCTTAAGACCCATGATGAATGAAGGTGGACCATGACATCTGAATATGGACCACTCATACTTTCTACTTGACATGTGGGTGATATAAATGAATGGACCCAACATAGTGTTCATGCCAAGGGGTGTGGTAAACCTAGACACATGCATACTTTTTCCAAAGGTGACTTCCATGTGTATAGGTGTGGGACAACCTTTGAACTCCCATTGGAAAGGATCGAATGGATCTAAGAAGGTGGTCGTCATGGGGTGGGGCACAACCTTATTACCTAGGGATATGTGGCCCAAGGTCATGGCTCCCAAGGTGTAACCCGAGTCATGGATGAGGTGGGTTTGATCCATCACGGTGGGTTGGAGTAGGGGAAGGTGGGTGGTGGATAAGGTGGTTGGGCCACATGGGTATCCGTACTCCCATTGGAATGGGTCAAAGGGATCATGGTAAGGGCTACCTAGAGAGAGGAACTCTATGTCCCCAAGGTCCTTACAAGGTGGTGAGTCATCCTCCTCCCAAGTAGTTGGTCCAAGGTCTCTAGTGGGTTGACCGTTCAAGGTACTTGGGATCTCAAGGGGTGGGGAGTATACCGGGATGGGTTCTTCCTCCAAGGGGAGAAATAGGAGGATCTCACTAGTACAATGCCCACTTGTGCAAAGGGAGGTGATGGAATCGATGGATGGGTGGACAAAGTTGACGGTGCTAGGCTCCAATGGTCCCATGGCTAGTAGGCCGGTTAAGTGGGCTTGCCAATGTAGGCAATCCACAAGGTCTCCCAAGTCTTCCACAGAGTAGAAGTTTTGATAAGTGACATGGGGAGGTTGGGTGGGAACAATTTGGGATTTATATCCCAATGGTGATGAGCTAGGGAGGGTGGGACATTGCTTGAGCCATTAGAGTATGGACTCATCTATGGTGAGGGTGCCATGTGTGACGGTGTATGGCCTTTGAGGATCCGGACCATGAGGGGTGGGGGAAGATTGAGGCTCTTCTTCTTTATTGGTGGGAGCTTGGGCTTCCTCTATGGTGATAGGAGGGTCCATATGGGCATAAATCTTCCTAAGTTCATTTCTCATCTCAACCCAAGAGTCGATTGGCTCTTGCCTTCCAACTTCCCTTAAGCCTACAATGTTTTGCCATTCATTCCTAGCTTGGCGCCATAGCAAACTTTTGGCATAGTTGACTTGCATAGACCTTGACAGGGTGAACCTCCCAAAGTGGTGATCTATGGAGCTTTCCCATTCTAGATATAAACTAGGGTGGGATCCATCAAACACAAAGGTATCTATTGGGTCCAAGCAAGATGAGTAGGCTAAGTAGGAAGTGGCCATGATGATCGAGTGATAAATGCAATGGCCCTAGGACAGAACTTAGTAGAGACAAGTCTAGAACTTGCTCTGATACCATTGTATTGACGCGCTATATCGTCGGTGGAGGAAGAACGGAGCCCCGAATGGGGCCTCACACCCGACCTCGTCTCAAGGCCGATGCACCCGGATCTTCGAACGTCCTCCGTTGAAGGGGAAATAGGGAGGATTAGAAGAAGAGCATGGGCATCGCACCCGAAGAGCGAAGGAGGGAGGGGATTCCAAAGATTGGGGGTAGATAGCCATGGCTATACTCAAGCTCTTTCAAACATTCATATTTTCTTCTCTATTACTTAATCAAACGAGATGGGGTACATATATAGGGGGAAGGGAAAGACAAAATGACATTAAAACATTAATTACAACCATGGAAAATAGTGCACTTTGAAGTCTTTGGGAGTTCCAAGCACTGGGTAGTTGGGACGTCTGCAGTTGACTTTCTGCCTGAGATCGCGCTAGGGAAACCTAGCGCTTTCTTCAGGTCGCGCTACCTAAAGGTAGCGCGTTCATCTTCAGCCCAGCAGTTTCATCGATCAGCTTTGGCTTGGCAGCACGCTTGATTTCCATCAAACCCCTCCACTTTGGAAGGTTCGTCCTCGAACCTAGTAGCTCAAGATCCCAGTCTGTGAGAACAGGCTGGTTCCCTAAGCTCTAATACCATTTGATGTGAAACGGGCTTGAGGGTCTTCTTCCTTCTGATCAATGTCGCGCTATAGGCTCCTAGCGCCTTCATGAAGAATGCGCTAGGATGATATAGCGCGTTCTCAGGCAGCAGCAGAACGATGAACTTCGACTTTGGGGCACCCGTGGATGACTTCGGGGGAGTGAATCACATGGAGAGGGCACATAGAAGGGTGGGCATGACACGGGGGATCTTAAACAAATACATGAGGGCCCTAAACAGAGATTAAACTAACCTAATACTATCTAGGATAACTTGGTGAAGGTGGATGTGGGGGTGGGCGATAAGGGAAAAAGATGGCATGGTGGGGCGTGCTAGGACCATGAGGGGGCTTGGCTGGGGCCTCACACCCGATCCCATCGCAGGACCGGTGCAACCAAGCTCCGTCTTGACCATAGCAGCATCATTGGCGGTGGTGGAGGGTGGCAATCGTCGGTGGAGGAAGAACGGAGCCCCGAATGGGGCCTCACACCCGACCTCGTCTCAAGGCCGATGCACCCGGATCTTTGAACGTCCTCCGTGGAAGGGGAAATAGGGAGGATTAGAAGAAGAGCATGGGCATCGCACCCGAAGAGGGAAGGAGGGAGGGGATTCCAAAGATTGGGTGTAGATAGCCATGGCTATACTCAAGCTCTTTCAAACATTCATATTTTTTTCTCTATTACTTAATCAAACGAGATGGGGTACATATATAGGGGGAAGGGGAAGACAAAACGACATTAAAACATTAATTACAACCATGGAAAATAGTGCACTTTGAAGTCTTTGGGAGTTCCAAGCGTTGGGTAGTTGGGACGTCTGCAGTTGACTTTCTACCTGAGATCGCGCTAGGGAAACCTAGCGCTTTCTTTAGGTCGCGCTACCCAAAGGTAGAGCGTTCATCTTCAGCCCAGCAGTTTCATCGATCAGCTTTGGCCTGGCAGCACGCTTGATTTCCATCACTCAGCCCCTGTGGAAGAGCCCGTGCCCGCATCTGTTCCTGATGCGGGGGAGCCAGTTCCTTTGTCCGCCCCCGTCAAGGGTGAAGCCGCGATCGTAGCAAAGGTGACCTCGGCGGCGGCTCCGGCTTCCTCACCGCATGCCAAGGGAAGGTCCCAAGCAAAGTCGCCTGTTAAGAAGGCGTTGGCTGCAGCCAAGGTGGCCGGGTGGCAAGCGGCGGAGAGGAGACGGGCAGAGGGGTCCCCGATCCCATCGGCCGCTTCTCCAGTGGCCCCTATCTTGTCCTTTGAAGAATTCGAGGTCACTCGGACTGAGCCGAGTCACCATGCCGGCGGGGTTCAACGGTCGCCGACGTCACCCGGGATTGATTTGCCTCCTGGGCCATCCTCGGATGCGCGCACGGTGACAATGCGTTTCTTTCTTACAGGTGGCACGGAGGAACCGGTGCCCGTGCGGATCCCGGGCGGGGGTACGGCTGTGACTCCCGAGAAGGCCTTGCCTGTCGGGGAAGCTCGTGGGTCACCCTGCGCTGTAGGAGCCGAAGAGGGTATTTATCTTTGTCGACCTAAACGACTTCTTTGTTCTTTGGGAGCCGACTGGATTTGATGTAATCCACCCTTTTCTTCTTCATGACAGGCACAGCAGAGGCAGTCGCTGGACTATTCTGGCCCCGCGTGCAACTCCCGACGACACGTCTATATGTGAGGAGGAGGCTGAAGTCCGGCGTACCAGCCTCATCTAGCCCGAGGGAGGGTGCGCCGGCCATTGACCTCGAAGTGGAGGCCCCTTTGCCGGCAAGGGGAGAGCCTGCGGCGGTCGAGTCATCATCGGGCGAAGAGGTAGACTACAATTACTCCTCCGATGAAGCGGCTCCTGACGAAGGCATGTCCGGGGCATCGGAGCCGCCCGAGCCGGTCTTCAGGGCCCCCTTACTTGCTGGCTCCCCGAGCTTTATGGGGAAGACTGCTGTAAGTGTGAGCTTGCTCGGGCCGGCTCCTTCCTCTCCTTCGTGTTTACCTAATGCTCTTTTCTTGTCAATTCCGGGTTTCAGGGGCTTAACTTGCCGGAGGCTGTGGAAAAGGGTACCCCAGTTGCGCCGATCGACCGTCAGGTGGGGGTTGACGTGGGCTCGGGCAAACTAGCCCTTCTATTCGAGGCTCTTCAGCAAGAGTCGGCCGCATGGACTTTAAGTGTTTCTGAAGCGGCGGACGAGCCTCTGGAGGAAGGAGAGATTGCGCCTGAAGGCCGCGCCTTCACGGTGGCCGAGGTAAGCGGGACTTTGTGGCTCTTCCCACTTCTCGTCCTTGCGTAATTTATTCCCGACGACGGGCGACTAACCGTATTTCATGTGGGTAGGTGGTGCCGACGACCGGGAAGACGCCTGGCCGCTCTCGCAAGGCAATCGCCAAGCGGAGGCCGATTACCGGTCAGCCACCAGTGGGGGGACCGACTCCGGCATCTATTCCGGAGGTGGAGACTCTTGCCGTGCTCGTGCAGGCGGGAGGCATCCCTTACCTGCTGGTTCCACTTCCACCCCTTCCGAGGCTGCCGGCCCAGATGGAGGACCCTCTCTTGAGACAGATATTCGCGGGGCTCCGTGCACATCTGGAGGGGCCCCAGATGCGAGAGAAAAGTCCGTGGGTGATGGCATTGGGTCCGCCTTTACTCGAAGCCCCTCCTTCAGCCGAAGTAGCGGTACCTGCACCCCTGCCGGTTGAACTAGCGGCAGAGGCGGGCCGGGCAGGGGAAGAGGAGGCAGGAGAGCAGCGGATGATAGCGGCACTAGATGCTTCGGCAATGACCTCAGCCATTTCTTTAGCTGTGGTTGGCCAGGAATCTTCTGTCGAGCCACGCCGGGCAGGCGTCTTGACTCTTGCTCTTCCATCTTCTTCGGCCGCGGTGAACGCTGATTTGTGGGCAGAGGTGGACAGCACCGTGGAATTTACTCCCCCAGCCATGCCTTCGGTCAGTCACACCTCGTCAGAGGCGCCAGTCCATCAAATGCTGGTAACGCTGCGGACGATGCTATTTGCCGACCTTTCCTTATCATACCGGGAGGTACACACCATAGTGACGCAGCTGACCGGGGCGCTGCAAGTGCTGGGCTGTCCACTGGGGGAATGGTCACGACGAGTCTTATTGCTATTAAAGTATATCAAATGTCGCGAGTTCCTCGAGCCCCAGGCTCCCGACGCGCGCGCCGCGCTAGACGCCCAAGCGGAGGAGTATTTGCAGGTCTTGGAGGCACGGCGCCATGATGAAGAGCGCCATGGGAAGGCCTTGGAAAAAGGCCAGGGCAGCGTCCGCTCCCTTAAGAGTCGGATCGAGAAGCTAGAGGGCTACCTTACTGCGGCTAGGGTTGACCTTGCCGAGGCTGAGAAGATGGTCGAGAGTGAGAGCGAAGCTCTCGCCGTCGCCCAAGTTGAAACGGTGTCCGCGGAAGCTGAACTCGCCCGTCTCGAGGAATTGAGGGGCCGGTTACGTGATATGACGAACTTCCCTTGCGTCGGGATCCTCCCCCTCGAGGACATCTTCAGGGGTGTCGACTGAGCGTCGCCTCCCTTAGCTCTCTCCTTTTTGTAACACAGGGGTATGCCCCGAAGCATATGTAACCTGATCCTTCTTTGAAATAGAACAGAACAGTTACAGTTTCACGTGTTCTTTGCGTATGCATT